>OZ038507.1:92593557-92671057 GCA_964036315.1 Acanthosepion esculentum | reverse complement strand
GTTGATTTGTAGATTTGAAGGATTGACTCCGGCGAGAAAAATTTCCTGGCGCGGCACACGGAGCCGACTTTCCTTGCGGTGGACGAAGCTCTGATTTGAAAAAATATTTCTTATTTTAAGTTTACAATAACAGTGAAATGGATTTTTAAAACAAACAGAAGCTGTGATTAGGGGCTTGGCCCATCTGGCAAATCACTTAACAAGTGCTGATAAAAGTGTTGACACATTTATTTTTGTTCTACAAAGATTTTATCTGTAAAATCATAATTTAAGAAAATGACGGGTAAGCGTCATTTTATATAATTTTTAAGTAGTCAATAATCTTACAAATGTTGGAAAATATTTTCCATAATCTAATTTTAGGAATGTTGACTTTAAATTTACTATAGTCAGCGCTCTTATTTTCTGATAATGTCGTGTATGGTTGACCATACTTTCAAACAGGGACACGTTACGTAATATTTTATATACAATTAAAAACATTAAAAATTATTTTTAAAATCTTGAAGCAAAATATTTTGTATTAATCTTTTCAATTTTTGATCAGTAAATATAGTTTTCACTTAATAACAATATCACCGCACCGGATGAAAGGGATGCAGAATTTAAAAATACATAATATAAAATATTATAATTAAAATTTTTTAAAAATTACATTAATTCTTGTAAAAATTCATTATTCAACCTAAAAAAATAAATAAATAAATAAAATTCTTAAGACAAATATGTCCTTAATACATCTTATTTATAAAAGCAATTAAAAGCTTTTCTAATTAAATAATGTCTTAGTTTTATTGCCTTTTTTATTTTACTATTCGGAGTAAATTTTCGGCAAATGAGTTGTAGTTTGAAAAAAAAAATGTTAATTTACATTCCCCAAAGAGTCCTGCTTTTAACTAATAAATTTTTTTCTGATGCAAATTTAATTTCGTGAAATTTAATGAAATTATTTAAGTGTGGGTGAGTGTTGGCGGTAACATATATAAAAATATATATTTTTACCAAGATTTTCTTAAAAAAATAATAATTTCAATAATTTCATTCATTTGTAAATAAGTCCAAAAAGTGTAAATAAAATCCAACAATTATTTGATTTTTGCCAGAATTTCCAAATTAATGTTTTTCACCGGAATAAAGCGCAAAAACCTTAATGTTACGTTGACCGCTGACGCAACAAAAAAGAAAAGATTTTTAAGTAAAATTTCGAACGTGCTAAAAAAGATTAAAATAAAAAATACTTTGGTCTTTCCTATTAATAATAACAAACATTTTCACAATAAAACTTTGTTTTTATTAAGTTTGAGCCTTTTTTTCATCATGCTATCCATTTTTTTTTCAGTGAAAAAGGGGGTTACCTAGTTGCCAGGTAAGAATTTATAGTTTTTACTAATAAAGAGAGAAAAGAGATTCCAATTTCAATTCGGGTTGAAATAAAACAAAAACAAAAAAAACTGGGAGTATTAACTTGGAATTAAAACTAAAATGAAAGTTTAAGAAAGATTTTTCATATGTATTTAAAATTTTAGTTATTGCTTATTTTGGAGGTGCCTAAAAACAAACATGTTTAGGAATAGGCTGAGAAAAAAGTAAAGTAGATTTATACTGATGAATAAAGAAAGAAAGAAAGAAAGAAAGAAAGAAAGAAAACCGATAAAATGGACTCTAGAAGAAACTAGAAGAAAATTATAATTTAAAAATATATTATTTCTGTGACTATCGGTAGCGATACGTTCACTTGAACATCCACTTCAAGGTCATCGTTTTACCGGACCCCTTCGTAAGAAAGCGTTTTCTCCAGATTGAAGTGGGTTAATAATTGTGTCAGAAGTATTTAATTACTTTTTCAAAAGCACCTGCCGTAGATCAGTGAACAGTGAGTGTCGCCCAAAGTGCGCGTGTTTTTGCAGGTTTAGTGAGTTTCATTGTCACGGAAAACTTTACTGTTTTGCATTTGTGCTGTACTAAGATTAAGAAGAATATTCTAAGCTAATATTTACGACCATCACACATACACACACAGGGTACATAAACATGCAAACAAAATTTACACACTCATACAAACACACGCGCACACACACACATACACACACACACTATCATCCAAATACCACCGCAAACGCACACAAATAGATGCATAAATGCAGACACACAAACACGCAAAGCACATGAATACATATACACACACACAAACAAACATACGCCATCACACAAACACGTACAAAAAGTCGTCATTAACGTTCAAACACAAACGCACATAAGCACACACACACACGCACACACACACACACACACACACACACACAGAAAAAAATGCCAGAGAATTACTAGATATTCGAGAACCTGACTTACTTAAATCAGTTGTTTATTTTTTTTTTTTTGTTTGGTAGGGGAATACGAAAAGTAACGTATTCTGAAGTCGTCTTAATCCCGAGTATGGTAGGTGCGGCTTAAATAAATCCCTAACCACTCACCACCCCGACACAAACGCTCATGTAAAAACTCTCTTGGATAGACCACTGGACGAGGTTATCAATTTTTTTCAGACATCGGTGCAGGGGGGCGAGGGAGTGGGCAAATTAAGGTCGACTTTGGTCACGGCTGACTTGGTAAAAAAATTAATTTCCCAACGGTTCCCCCATATTCGTCATAAATTTTTGCCTTCCTTCAAAGTTTTATTTCCTAAATCATGAATTCCTCTCTTTGAATTCAACTTCGTTTTTTTTTTGTTTTAACCAGAAAACTTGAAACGACGTATCGGCTTTCAAGCAAGCGTCCTTAAAAATAATTAATATTATGACATATAATCATAATTTAGCGTATGTCTCTCTCTCCTCGCCTCTCATTCTCTATCTCTCGCTCTCTCTCTCTGGTTGCTATAAATGTTTCTAGCACCAACAAAATTTTAGGGAAATCTTAGAAGTGCCTTTGAAGTTAATTCAGTTCTTTATTGCGCGTCTAACCCGTCAACTGTAGTTTATAAGATTTCGAAAAAGTTATGAATCCCAAAAACGAACATCGGTCAGCAACTAATTCTTTATTTTCTGTCGATTTGTACAAGAGATGATGTCATAAGAAATAAGCATTATATTTAAAAAAAAAAAAATTTTTTTCATATTGCTAAAGATTAAAGAATCCAGCTCACGAATATCAAAAAAGAATTTTTTTTCCTTAAATTTGATAAAAGATAAGGTGGGTTCCAGTTTACTATATAAATTCATTTAAATTGATCCTTCTACAGAAGCCAAAATAAAATATGCTCATGCCACGTGACTCTTAAAGTGCTTAATCGATATTAATATATGAAAAACAGAACTCCAGATTACGAAGTTTTCTTTTTTAAATCACGTGGCATGAGCATATTTTGTTTTAGCCTCCGTAATGTGTGGTTTGGAGGTGGGTATCAATTTACATAGCAACCCTGACCCACTATTAACTTTTATGAAATTTAATAATTTTTTTTATATTTGTGATCTAGAGTGAGTAATTATTAGTAACATGAAAAATATTGAAAATTAATTATTTCTGGTAGGAGTGCCTATTATTTGACTCCATCAATATTTTTTTTCTTTTTTAGCTCGACATCGGAAAAAGTGATTTTGACAAAGACAGTGGCAATGAAAGAATGTATTGCTTACGAGAATCCAAACAAGGAAAATTGTCATCAGATCCAAAATATTTCCACCTAAACTGAATCGATTAGATAAATAATTCTAGTGGGATTCAATGTGAATTCTTTATTGAAACTCCCGAGAAGCTGTGTAATTGGTCCGTCTCAATATCGCATTCGAACAGGAAAGGAAATCCGCAGTGACATGGCTTCATGTCGCGTGTGAATGTATGTTTCGAGATTAGAACTGCGGCGCACTTCATAAGTGGTGAAGGACGTCGTTGTTCAGGTCTAAAATAAGTATGATGAATGCTGATTTTCGAAGCAAGAAAACCTTTCCAGCTTGAACTATTAAAAGGCATCACAATATCCCCTTATTTAGCTGCCACCATTGGGTATTACTAGGAAATATTAAAATCATAATCCTTTTTATACTGAAATACGTCAATACTCGTTCCCAGTCACCATTATTTGGAATGCATCCCCAAATGTTCAGGGAAATAAGATTTTCTTCAGAGAAAGAAGAATTGATATAAAATGAGGTTTTTATATCTTGATGGAATGATTTCGAATGATATGTGAAATGTCTGAAGAGAAACGGGAAACGTTGGGTTACTTTGTCAGAGGAATAGAATCTCGTCAGTTTCCTCAAACTAAATGAGCATTTCTCGCCGTCTCTACTTGATGGCACTTGTTTCCAACTTACAAAACAAAATTTCGCGAGATAACTTTCAAGAGAGATCGTCTTGAATTGTGCAATATATGATCTTCCGAAAGAATAATTTTATATTGGATTAAACAAAGCGAAGCTGTATAAATATTGAAATTACAGAACATGCACATCTATCTATCTATCTATCTATCTATCTATCTATCTATCTATCTATCTATCTATCTATCTATCTATCTATCTATGTCAGCTTATTGAACTCTCTCCCCATATTTCTCTCTGCCTGCCTGTCTGTCTGTCTGTCTGTCTGTCTGTCTGTCTCTCTCTCTATATATATATATATATACACAGACAGAGCGACAGAAATAGAGAGATGCCACATTTAAGATACACTTAGCGAATCAGTATATATATATATATATATATATATATATATATATATATATATATATGCGTGTCTGTGTCCATTGATATACAGTTTAACCCGGATATAAGAGAGTTGTCGGGACCGGAGAAGAAGTATCTTATATCCGGGTTTATCTTATATCCGGGTTTGGTCTATTTTGTTTAGGTAAGTATGGCTCTAATTTGGGACCTGATAAAATCTCTCTTATATCCGGGTTTCTCTTATATTCGGGTCTCTTATATCCGGGCTACACAGTAATAGGAAATAACTTTTAAATTGGTGATCCGAAGTTCTTTAGTATTTTTATTTTTAAAAAAACAGTGCTCGATACTGAAGTAGAGCCTAGATTATAATTATCTTTTATTTTTTAAAAATATGATTCCATCGCGACAAACATCGCTTGAGGATGAAACTGCCACCCAGTAGTTAAGGTTTAATATTGAAATTAAACTTGAATACTGCTGACCAGTTTTGAAACATAGCAATTTATGTGTCGCGATGGAATCATATTTTTTTAAAAAGAATTATAAATAAATATATATATATATATATATATATATATATATATATATATATATATATATATATATATATATATATTGTAATATATATATTATAATATTTTTATTATAATATTTTACATCGCTACACAAAAACGTTCATTTTTCAGAAGTATAATGTTCTTTCATCGGGCAATGATAGATAATTTATGATGAAAATGATTTATTTGTGTAAGTAGAAACAAATCATTACCTCATTTGAAAGTTAAAAAGGAGTGGGGAAACCCTATCAATAATGATAATTAATTGTGTATTTACAGAAACCCTAACATTTTTCCATTGCAAAAACTCAATCTATTTTATCTACATTTTGTCTAGTGAAAATCTGTTAAGAAATTTTATATTGGTAGTACAAAAAAAAATCCTTTAAACAGGTGGTATCAGCAGATATCTTCTTTTAACAACAATGCGTACCGTAAAAGAACACCCCTTTCTAAATATTTTTGGCATTTAAAAGAAATTAATAAAACCCCTAAGACCATGTCCTCTGAGTTTACGTGAAAGGCTGCATATTATAAAGTTTCCCAAAAATAAAGTTCTCCTAAATCAAACAAATGAATTAATAGTAATGTGTAGGAATTGTATAATGTTTACTTTAAAATATATTTAAAAGAATTTTTCAACG
This sequence comes from Acanthosepion esculentum, assembly GCA_964036315.1. NCBI lineage: Eukaryota > Metazoa > Mollusca > Cephalopoda > Sepiida > Sepiidae > Acanthosepion > Acanthosepion esculentum. Next base: position 92,665,189 of record OZ038507.1, on the reverse strand, counting down.
AATTTACGCATTACAATTGCATATCCATCATTTTATTAATATATAATTTTATAATATATATATATATCCAGGCCCATTTAAAAAAATATTCTCAGGCCCACTTGTGAGCCCACGTTAGTAACCACTTCTTTAGGACATGATCGGACTAAGTTTATATTTACGCTGATGCGACTACGCCTGCGCACGAACGAAACAGAAACGCTGAGAAATTCAAATTTTAAATAATTTTTAATATGAGATTTGGCTCTGTAATCTAGACGATTTCATTTCGATTCTTTTTATGTTTCCATCAGTTTTGTTATTAAATATCCCACATTACGAAGATTTACCAAGAATGGTGAAAGGTTGTAAAAAAACCTTTAGAAAGTACTTTAATCTCGAGATCCTTGACAGTAAATTACACCGTTTTAACTTTCTTTGCAGATCTTCTGTTATCAAAATATGGGTTACTTAATAGCAAAAGGACTGGAAACAGAAACAGAAAAGAATTTAAATGAAATCAGCTAGATTATATAACCAAAACTCATTAAAAGAATTAAATTTAAAATTCTCAGTGTGTCTCTTTTGTTCGAGCGCGTGTGGAGTCGCACAAAAGAAACATAAATTTTGTCTGATGAAGTCCTAAAGGACGAAACACGTTACCAGGAAAACATTTTTCACTTATTTTTCAATTATCGTCATTTGATATTTTTAATTTCGTGTATGCGCGTTGTTTATTTTTGATTTTCTTTACTTTACAAAGAATAGTAGGGTCAGTTGGAGACCGCGAGAAAAAGATCACCATGGAGCAATTCACTCTGCCAGAAATTTGGAAACGGTATCCTCTACTGCTTGGCATTAGCTCCAATACGAACATTTCAGAGCGTTTGGGTGTCAGTCTAAGGACAGTGCAGAGGATTCGGAAAGAGTTGGATGAGTCAAATGGTGATTAAGGAGGTAGGGCAGCTCGGATAACTCACTCAGATCGTTCTGCTAAGAAAAGAACCACCGAACTTGTAGCGAGATCCAGTCTATGATTGACAACAACCCCTCCAAGTCAATCATAGCCAGGGACACAGGAGTGTTTAAGTTTCTTATCAGGCACATAGTGCATGAAGACAGTCGATATTTTTTATACAAAATGAGAAAGGGTCAATTTTTATTCCAAGCCATGAAGGACAAGAGGAAAGACCTCGCTCCGAAGGTTTGAAAAAACTCAAGCATTCCCCTCCAACCGAACATAATTTGTTTTTTCACAGACGAGAAAAAATTCTGGCAGGATAAGATGGTGAACACACAGAACAGTTGCTGACGACTTGCTGTATTCTCAAAAGTTTTACCGAAACCTAATATCCAGTCAACATGGTGTTTGGTGTGACCACTAGTGATGGCGACGTTATGTCTCCATTAATCTTCCCACAGGACCTCAGACACAACACAGAGGCCCACATCAAGTGACTTGAGGAGGTAGTTCTGGGTCAAGAGGGTGGCTGCTTGAAGACTCTATGTCTGGAAAACAGGACTCTGCACCAGGCCACACAAGTAAGAGAACCCAGTCATGTCTGTCAGACAATTTCTGCAACCACATCACCCTTACATCTTCCCACCTAACTCCCCAAACTGCACCTCCTTGAGTATTATGTGTGAGGCGCAGTTGAGTAAGAATCCAACAAAACTTCTTGTAATTCCAAAGATGAGCTGAAGTCAAGAATTATGACAGCATTCACCAAATTAAGCAATGAGACCATCCAGAAGAGTTCCAGGAGATTCCAAAGTCTCTGGAGGCCCTGGTTGAAGCCAATGGTGATTTTATTGAATAAACTTATTCTTTAGTATTACAAGGTATTTTTGTGTCATTTTGGTAAAAATATGAGATGCTAGTGTTATTTTCCTTTTTGCGTAATTTAGACGTCAATTTATCCATCGCACACTAATTCTATAAACAACAGCCACCTGCACTAATGCAAAGCTCTTCAGTAAAATGAATGGAACACTTTGGCTGATTGGCATTTGTTTACATTTGTAAAAACAATACGCTAGATTTAGTTGTGTAACTCTACCGAGTGAATATAGCTCTGGCTGAGACCAAATTAGTTGTGTTTCAATCCTGGCTTGAGGCATTCGGAAGTCTAGTCGCACTGAGGAGCTGTGATACAGCGAAACAGTACTGTCTGTGAATGACATATATATATATATATATATATATATATATATATATATATATATATATATACACACACACACACACACACATATATATATATATATATATAGAGAGAGAGAGAGACAGACAGAGAGTGAGATAGATAGATAGATAGATAGATATGAACAGACTGAGATAGATAGATAGATAGATAGATAGATAGATAGATAGATGTTTGCAGCCTACCTCTGGATTTAATAATTAGGTTCATACTTTTTTCCGTTTAATTAACCCCTATTAAGCTAGGAGGCTGAAGCTATTTCACCCATTAGTGTATGGCGTCAAATTTTATAGCGAGGGTTTACCTAAAATTTTAAATCCGCCAACCCTAAAATCAACATTAGCCAGAAAGATTCATTTCACTCGAAGTGAGCTCGTAAATTATTTTAGAAAATGCACGCAACCTTCAATTTTTAGGCGAATTTATATTTCCTTAGTATCCAATTTAAGTAGGCTGTAAAAAAAACATTAATTAAGATAATTTGTAATTTGTTTTCTTACAAGAGAACGCATATCTGGATTTCATGAGTGTAAGCATTGTCTTAATGTTTGACATCTGGTGCTTCAGCCTGTCACTCGTATATAGATATGTATATATGGTACAGCCCGTCAGATCAAATGACGGTTTCCTTATAGGAATACAGGTTCGATTCTTGTTGAAGAACGCATGTTTTCTGCAAAATATCTCGGACATTCAGGCCGGTAAATGTAATTAATATTTTTTAATTAAAAACAGAGACTTTACTTAAATGAATTGTATCTATAAAAATAACGTATAAACTGAATATATATATATATATATATATATATATATATATATATATATATATATATATATATATATATATATATATATATATATATATATATATATATATATATATATATATATATATATATATATATATTACTGTTTAAAAACAGTAAAATCGACCTTGCTAACTGAAACGCTCCTCTGTGGCTAAATCGGTAAAAGCACGTCAGGCTATATGACAGTTCCGTATAGGATACAGGTTCGATTCCTGTTGGAGGACGCATATTTTCTATGAAAATTTCTCGGACATTCAGGCCGGTAAATGTCGTTAATACTGTTTATTATAAACAGACCATTTACTTAAATATTTGTATCTATAAAAAGAACATATAAACATAGAAAATGTCTCAAAATAATTGTCGGACTTTGGACATTTCATATATATATATATATATAAAAAGAACGTATAAACATTTATATATATATATATAAAGAACGAAAATAAAGAAAATAAACATTTATGAAAAGAATTTACGAAAGAAAGAAAATAAACATTTATATATATATATAAAACATTTATAAACATTTATATATATATATAAAAAGAACGTATAAACATTTCATATATATATATATATATATATATATATATATAAAAAGAACGTATAAACATAAAAAATGTCTCAAAATAATTGTCGGACTTTGGACATTTCATATATATATGAAATGGCCAAAGTCCGACAATTATTTTGAGACATTTTTTATGTTTATACGTTCTTATATATATATATATATATATATATATATATATATATATATATATATATATATATATATATATATATATATATATATATATATATATATATATATATATATATATATATATATATATATATAAATAAATAAAAAAAAAGTAAACTTCTTTTTAACAATACTCTGGTACTAGTGATGAGTTCGAGTCCAAGAAAAATGCAATACGTTTAAATGCGTATTTTGTATGAATTCTGATCGTTGCCAATCTGAACACAATCTCACGCGAAGCATTTATGTCTTCTTACTTTTAACTGATGTGTGCGGACACCTAGCAAGTGACAATTGTTGCCAATTCGACGATATAGTGATTTTCCAAGCGTAGCTTAGATGTGGCGCAAGGCCGAAATTAGGAAGCACCCAGTAAAGATCGAACTCACTACTGAGGTACAATTGATCTAGCGAGACAAGCTTGCTAACTATTACACCGCTTCGGGGTGACCAGCCAATTCGACGATATACTGGTAAGTAGTGTATACATTAGCTGCTATTGAATAGGCTTCGCTTCGTCTGTCGCCTTGATTCTCAGGTTACCGATAGGACTTCGCTCGTGGTCATCCATCCCTGACTGGAAAAGCAGCCACGGGATCTTTGTAACATAAATGAAAAATTGAACTTTCCGGTATTTAATTTCTTACATTCGACTGAATAATTTTCAACAGATATACAATTTAACAGCTATCTTATTATAAAATATGTTTTAATAGCAATGACACGAAGCGTTGCGCAGGTATTTGGTTGTTTGTAAAATAATGTTCGATTTTAGAATCGATATTTATTCTTGAATTAATATATTTACACAGTCGAAATATGAAACTTGGATAATTATGCATTTCTGCCAACGAGTTACAAGGTGACTTTTGCCGTTATAATAAAACTGTAAATGTCTGGACGCCGAGAAATTTTTGAATGTATTTTCTACATCTTTTGTTTTTGCATCGAACTGTCTGTTGGTTTAAAATTTGCCCAGATGCTTGGAAACGTGGTAGTCAGTGAGCGAGAGACCATGAAAATATGGTGAATGTGCCAAAGAGCCGTATCCCAATTTGGTGAGCTTCTGTGGTACCATCCGGGCAATATGTAACCGAGCATTGTCATGAAGCAGAATTGAACCTCGTCGATTAACTAGTGCCTGTCGCATTTTGTTTTATTGAATGAGCACTTCATCCATTTGCTGGTAATAAACTGCTCTGGTTAGATATTGGAAAGGTATCATGTATAACAGCAATGATGGACCATCAGACAGGTGCCACCATCATCTGTTGATGCAATTTCGGTTTTGGAAAGTGTCATGATTATGCCACTGAGCCGATCGTTTACGATTGTTATAAATGATTCATTTCTCATCACAAGTCCCAATGGACGATTTGAATTTCGCAGATGCATCATCGAACAGACTTCAAAACGTTAAACTTTAAAAAAAAAATTTCTTGAGTTCATATGGAACCCATTTATTGAGTTTTACGTGTTTTTTGTTTCGACGAATGGTTTCAGATGTTGATGCCCTCTGCCATCTTTAATCCCCAAGACTCGTATCCCCATTGCGGAACTTCAGAAAACAGCGCCTTGCTCTCTGATCACAAGTGGATCTGTCGCAGTTAGCTCCTCCTCAGTTCTTTAATCCTTCAACAGGGGTCTCTCTCACCCCTGGCTATAAATACTGGCTGACCCTTCTCTCTCTCTCTCTCTCTCTCTCTCTCTCTCTTTTTCGACTTAGGCCTTGGGCCGCTACCTCGCGCGGAGGCGAGGTAAAATCTCTCTTTTTCCACTTACACCAATATGTGACCTCTCACAGATACAGCGTTTCCCAAATTCTGGGAACGCGCTAAGAACAATACACGTACGTACGAACACTTACAACACATACATCATTTCTCCATACAAACTCTATGTAACAGTCCATGTCTTTGTTTAACTTGTTTTGTTATTAATATATATTTGTTTACCCATGTATATCGGTCTTGTTTGTTTTCTTTGTCTTCTTTGGACTTAATTAAAGTCCGACATTCTCATGTAGTTTAACCTTTTGATATCTCTTCACATCTTCACCCCCACGGTCCGCTACAGATCCTTCACGTTCTGTTAATGTTGGCTGTAGTTTGAGAAGCATTAGGACCAAGCTTGAACTCATAAAAAAAAACTCTCGTCCCTTCTTATTCCATGTTCAATATGACGGATATATATGATTTAAGTTAAATTCTGAAAGACATGAGTATAACATTAACTGTTGGGACATCCACTAATATATTTATGTGTAAATAATAAATTGCTACACAATTAAAAAAGGTTATTCTAAAATCGGACATTATTTTGACTTATCTTAATACTAACCAGGGTGAATGTTACTGCACTTTGATTATAACAAAAGATCTCGAACTATCGACGGTAGGCCACCAGAAGTTGCAGACAGAAGTATTGTTGAAGTTATCGCTAACATTTTTTGGAGATTTAAAAACTCTACATTTCGTTCAATTTCGCAGACCAATTGATGAAATTTGGAGGTGATTTTTTGGTAAAATACTTTGACATAACACTACTTCGAAGTTTAATAATTTCTTTAATTAAATGTTACAGATGCTGCATCAAACACACTCGGAAGTGTTTAATTCTTTGATTTTCACTGAGGTCATATGGAACCCATTTATCGAGTTTCTTCACCTTGCCAAATCTCTTGAGATGGTCGGATATTCTTGAAATGCTGACAATCATTATCTGAGACAATTCTCTGACACTTTGACGTGTTTATATTTTTCGACTAATGTTTTCAGGCGTTAATTACTAAGGAAAATGTGCCTTTCAACAGGAATTGAATATATTTACTGTCATATTCCTGGAGAGGGGAAAATATTCTTTAGTAAGCCTTTCGACCACTTAGAATATAGACATTAATTCCATTGTTTAAAAAGCAGGGATGACATTAAAATATCTATTTCTATTAATATATATATATATATATATATATATATATATATATATATATAAAGACATTTTTATGTTTATACATTCTTTTTGATAGATAAAAATAAAAAATGTCTTAAAATAATTGTCGGATTTTGTCCATTTCTTAATGTGTGATGTCCTTTGTTTACATTTGTATACGCATCGAGCAGATATGAATGTACGTGAGAAAATCATGGAAAATTATACTTTAAAAACAGTAAAATCGACGTTGCTAAACGAAACGCTCCTCTGTGGCGAAATCGGTAAAAGCACGTCAGGCTATATGACAGTTCCGTATAGGATACAGGTTCGATTCCAGTTGGAGGACACATATTTTCTATGACAATTTCTAGGATATTCAGACCGTTGAATGTTGTTAATACTGTTTATTATAAAAAGAGCATTTACTTAAATATTTGTAAAAATAATTGTCGGACTTTGTCCATTTCGTGTGTGTGTGTATATATACTAGAAAATATTTCAAGACGCTTACGGGTGTTGAAATCCTCATAACATTTTTTTGTCAAGGTTTACAAGCTCTACGGTTCGTTCAATTTCACAAACGAATAGATGAAATTATAATAGGCTGATTTTTTTCGTAAAATACTTTGGCAAAAACCCTATTTCGATGTTTAATAATTCAATTTAATTTAATAGGACTTCATGGTAAACAATATTTTTTAAGAAAAATCCTTTTACTCGTTTTAGAATTTTTTAAGAGTGAAGAATAAATTCTTAGAATTTCTTACTCTTGAGCATGCAATATAGAACTGACCATGTGTCTCTTTTTGAAGCCAAATTGTTTTTTTATAATTCTCGCAAACGTAGGATGAACTGGAAGCTGGGTTCTTGTTTATTCGAAAGGATATTCCGATGGTTTAAAAATTAACTTTATTCACTCGTTCTGTTATAAACATGATACATTGTAGTAGTCTGTTGTCAATACGTTTTGCCTGTTTCCACTTCTCCCCCAAATTTGGTTTCAATCGGTCAATGTATGGCTATTTTAGAGGGTATGATGGACGGACGGACAGCGGTCACAGAATAAATATATATATATATATATATATATATATATATATATATATAGATAGATAGATAGATAGATAGATAGATGTGTGTGTGTGTGTGCGCCCGCGTGTGTGTATGTAGAGAGAGGGAAAGAGAAAGATATGAACAATATATAGTAATAGAATAATAAGTAATAAATGATTAGATATATATTAGATAGAACAGTGTGTGTATGTATGTATAAAAAACATTAAGCTAGATAGATAAAGAGAGAGGGAGAGAGTTAAAGAGATTGAGAGATAGATAAGATCTTTACAAGTAATACCAAAATACAATAAAGAAAGGTGAATGCATGGGATAGCGCAGGACTCTCAATTGAAACTTAAACCTGAGAAAAATAAAGAACAGAAATAATAATAATAATAATAAGGATAATAATTTTTTTCTTTGTTATCGAAAGCGTTTGAGGCGGCACACCAATGGCAACAGAGACGAATGACCGAAGTGAAAGCATCCCAAGTTTTGCGAAAGCAATGCGATGCGAAATATGGAGTCGAAGTGGAACGGAGGTATGAAGCAACTGCAGTGAGATTGCACGTAATCTCGTCTGCGAATAATGAGCCGAGGCGCCGACTTCAATTAAGAGCGAAGATGTGAGCTCTGCAGAAAATGCTGACTTGGAGTCGGTTGACTGAAATTCCTGAAATTTACCAAAATTAAAAAAAGATTCGCCTTCTTTGTTACGTCTGCGATGTTTTTTTCTCTTTTTTTTTCCATTTTAAAATTTAGAACGTTCTTCTGATTATTATCCTTAAAATTTTGGATTTGTTTTGATTTGTTGTCTTTGTGGCTCTTCCATTTTGCTTCCTTGTTTTTCTTTGACTAGCAAGCTCTGAACAGATCTAGATATTTTGATCTGATCATATCAATTTATTGTTTATTTCTTCTCCGATATAGATGTACGGGTGGTGTAATGGATATATTAGCGCGAAAATGGTACGAGCGAGTTAAATTCAGGGCTAGTCTGATGCGTTCACTCTCGCACAAATGCTGTTAGGAAATGTCCGAATCCCCCATTTATGGGTGAAATAACAGATTAGATTGTGCTCTCGTCTATCCCATTCGAAATGAGGGGCATCTTTGAAATCCAACGTTCTGAAATGACATAGCATTAGAATATATTAAACCAGATTTTTGTATTTGACTCACTCTCAGACAGTCATACATACGTCACAATATGCATATACAGTGTAACCCGGATATAAGAGACCCGAATATAAGAGAAACCCGGATATAAGAGACCCGGATATAAGATAGATTTTCTCTGGTCCCAAATTAGAGCCTGTGTTAATGTATATATAATAGACCAAACCCGGATATAAGAGACTTCTTCTCTGGTCCCGACAACTCTCTTATATCCGGGTTACACTGTACATTCTGATCTAGTTTTAATATAGATAGAAGGGGGAAAATATCGGTCCGATAATGCCGATTGTCCCTAGTTACCAACACTATGTCTGTATTGGCTAATATCAGCAATCACATTACGAAAGTAAGAGGAATAATATGATTTTGTTTATTTAATCAAGCCCATAATCCAATGTCATTGTAAAATATATGTACACGGTAAATATACACTATATTGTGCTATTGTTAAATTCACTCTTTTCGGCTTTTCTACTCTTCCCCCAGATGCCATGCTGATAGAAATGAACGAGTATAAAACCAATGTGGTTAGAGCGCGGTTAGAGCGCGGTCAGCTAGCGAAGCAGAGCAACCTGTATCGCTCGTTGCCACAAATCCTTCCGTTGTTTCCCAGATCCGTTAAAAAATGGGGGGGGGGGCTTAATATCAAAAGGCATGAGTGTATATTTGTAAACGGGGACTGCTACTGCTGATGCAAAAGCTCTTCTATGAATTGAGCAGTGGTGCTGATACGTTTGGGTTTCGATCCTGGCTTGAGGCAATCGGATATCTATCCACACTGATGAGCTGTGATACAACGAAACAGTCTGTCTGTGAATCACACACACACACACACACACACACACACACACACACACCTATCTCTCTCTCTCTCTCTCTCTCTCTCTATATATATATATATATATATATATATATATATATATATATATATTGGCACCTGAAAAAATTAATTTCAGTTGAGCTCTCTGGTTTGAGGTGTGAATTTGTAAACAGTGACTATTTAAGCTAATATTGCACGACTCTTCGGCAGAATTGTGTCACTGTCAGTCACTGTGTGTTTATCTACATCTAAAATTAAACACGGTAAAATTCACCTTCATCCCGTACGTGCGCTGACGGCTTAGTGGGAGAAGTTCCGACTCACGCAAATTCGGGTTTCGATCCTAGCTAGAGGCAACCGGACGTCTAGCCACACTGATGTGCTGTGAAACAGCGAAACAGTCTGTCTGTGGATGACAAAAATATATATATATATATCAAACATGTGGTGCAGTTTAATAAAATGGCAAAATCCCTTCGCTAACTAAATTTTAAAGATGCATTAACCCACTCGATGAATGTTATGATCCTAGTTTGTTTTTTTTTAATTATAAACTGTATTGGGTATTCTTCAAATATGCAAGTACTTTCGACGGTTCATCCGGTCATCCTCAGTCATGGAAACTATTTTGTTTTTGGTAAAATTCCGGTAAATTCCGAGACGAAAAAATATAATCCAAATCGAAATTATGATTTTTTAAATGTGTTATTGATATGGAAACAAACTTGTGGAGCATATATCGCAACACTAAGGTTGAATTTTTTAAAATTAATTTCATTAATGGGTTAAAGCTTCATTAAAATTTAGTTAGTGAAGGGATTTCGCCATTTTATATAATTAACTTTACTAATTTACTTTTTGTATGAACGATTCATTGTAATATATATATATATATATATATATATATATATATATATATATATATATATATAATATCGTACATTGTTTTTGCTATGGTTCTGACCATTTTCTGATTTCTGGTACATATTTAAATATAAATTGTTCAGTGATTCAGAATATTCGACATTCATCAACCATTGTGAAAGACATTTGTCTTTCTTTTGCTCGTTCCATATTTTTAACATACTTCGTGATATATATATACTAGCTGAGTATTTGTCTGATGATCGCAAAAGCGTTAAACTCAGGGTCACGTACTCATATCCATACAACTCAATATATATATATATATATATATATATATATATATATATATATATATATAGGATTGGTATATACGGAATAAATTCCAATAACCAACAATTATTATTCTTAAAAGAGTGCTCAATACAGAGTAGAGCAGATATAATTATTTATTTAAATATTATAACATAAATATGTTATAAATCACTACAAAAATAGCCATTTTGTTCCAACACTTCTGGTGTCTTATTCTACATTCAACATCATTACTTGATAAGACACCAGATGTGTTGAAACAAAATGGCTATTTTTGTAGTGATTTTATAACATATTTATGTTATAATATTTAAATAAATAATTATATATATATAGTTCAGAGTTCAAAGAAGAAAAAAAAACTCCGACGCAAGTAAAGTAACAATAACAAAGCAAAGTGCTCAATACGCTAAGTAGAGCAAATCTAACTATGAACCTAAAGAGCCAGGCAAACCTACCTAGGTTTTACCTAGTCGGATCGTCAGGGTAACCTGGCCACGTTACCCTGACGATCCGCGTAGGTGAAACCTAGGTAGATTTGTCTGGCTCTTTAACCTTACTCATATATATATATATATATATATATATATATATATATATATATACATATATATGTGTGTGTGTGTGTGTGTGTGTGTGTATGATATTATGAAACCGAAGCACTCGGGTCGCTAACCACTTGATTAAGTGAAAACTAATTCAAAATACTTAATAGTAATTGTATTTGATAATATTTTTACATAATATTTATTTGTTTTGTTAGAGAAACGATCAAATTTTGTCAAATGTCGCAGCTTTGTACTTCACAAAGATTTAGGCAGTTCACAAGTTTAGGCCTCTTTTATGTGTTCGTAGGATAACTTTTCACATATTTGTAATTTTGATGAAAATCTATGGGTGTAAGGTGCTGTATTTGATCACATCCATTGCCTTGAGCTTCTTGCTTTAATAGTTTTTGAGAAAATCCAAGACACACACAGGCAATTCACATTTACACACACACACGCACACACACACGCACGCGCGCACACACACACATACGTAAAGATTTTTGCGAGAAAAAGGGCACACTGATGCAATTCACTCCGTTAGAAATTTCGAAACGGCATGCTGTACTGCTTGGCATTCGTACCGGCACCTCCAATACGAACTTAGAATTGGTGCGGGCCTCAGACTCAACACGTAGTCCTACATCAAGTGGCTTGAGGAGGTAGTGCTGAACTGAGTCACAAAGGTGGCTGCTGGAAGACGCTATGTCCGAAAACAGGCCTCTGCTCCAAGCAACACAAGCAAGAGATCCCAGTCATGGCTCTCAGACAATTTCTGTGACCCCCATCATCCCTAACATCTGGACCCCTAACTCCCCACACGGCAACGCCATTTGTTTATTATGTGTGTGGCGCAGTTGAGAGAGAGACCAACAAAACTCCTTTTTCTGACACACTCTCACACACACAGACACACACACACACACACACACACACATATATATATATATATAAATATATATATATATATACGTCTTAATAAAATATAGAATAGTATACGAACAAATGTGGCGATAAGGAAACAAGAAGGAAAACTTTTACAGACAACGCGTTTCACCTCCATGTGCTAGGAGTCTTCAGGTGGGAATGTCAGATTATTAATAAAATACTTTAATTTTTTGTATATATATATATATATATATATATGTGTGTGTGTGTGTGTGTGTGTGTGTGTGTGTGTGTGTGTGTGTGTGTGTGTGTGTGTGTGTGTGTGTGAACAAAGAATGGGAAAGAGAAATGAAAGAAAAACATGTATTCAATTTGAAACTAGGTTGTGGATGAAAACTAAGGAGGCGTGAGCACCCCAAAAGTGAGCTTTCGATTTCAAATACTACTTCTTATAAAGTTTCTCTTGCAGATGTAAAGATAGCAACAACACATCACTGGTTCTTGGCGCGCGTCCGTTGCTTTGAAGAACGCAGCGGCAGGCGCCGGCGCTTAAGTGGCTGAGAATGTTTGAGGCAATGGATGCGTAGCTGTTGATTGAATGTATATTTGTTAATAAAAGGAGCGTAACAAAGAATGCCTCATGACTATAAGTAAGGAGCACCTTGGAAGGAAATAAATCTTTGCAAAAAGACCATTAATTCGTTACAAACACACAATTACAACTCACGCACACATGTGTATGTATTTACACAATATTGGATGTATAATGCTGCAGCCTAATACGTGGTTATTAACTGAATTTTGATCTGAAATTTTCAATGCACTTACGTATATATATATATATATATATATATATATATATATGATTTTTCTTTTATGGTTGGAAATGGGATCTGAGGAATCAGGAAAATAAAAACACATTCCTAGTGATATAAAATACAATCATGGACACTTAAGGTTATCTGTTGTTTTTTTAAAACTAATATTCGCTCTGTTTTTACATTGAGCTCTCTGGATTACATCCTCCTTGAGATTATCCATACGGATTACCAAGCATTTCATTACCTAACTATATATATATATGTATAAGGTCTTTCTTTAATACGCAAGTACTTTCAATCATCTTCAGGCATGGAAATTGTTTTGTTTTTGGTAAAATATTATACAGCTTATAATTTTTAAAAACAAGGATCATAACATTCATCGAGTGATTTGTAGGTTAATGCACATTTAAAATTTTGTTTGCGAAGGGATTTCGCCATTTTATATCATTAACTTTACTAATCTACTTTTTGTATGAATGATTCTTTGTAATATATATCCTATTTTTTAAATATATAACTTTGTATATATTTATAATATATAATGTAATTATATACTTTGAAGAAATGTATATAACATTATATTATCGTCAGCATATGTTTACATAAGATATGAAAGTGGACACTATGCTGTGAAAGTCTGTTTCATGCTTGAACGTAATCTTGAATATCATGAACAGAAAATGACGAAGTTTTAAGAAGATATGAACTACAAAGTATGAACATTTTACGTTTATATGAGGATTGATAGTCAAGATTTCTATTCCAAAACACAAATTTTACACATGAGGATTGATAGTCAAGATTTCTATTCCAAAACACAAATTTTACACATGAGGATTGATAGTCAAGATTTCTATTCCAAAACACAAATTTTACACATGAGGATTGATAGTCAAGATTTCTATTCCAAAACACAAATTTTACACATGAGGATTGATAGTCAAGATTTCTATTCCAAAACACAAATTTTACACATGAGGATTGATAGTCAAGATTTCTATTCCAAAACACAAATTTTACACATGAGGATTGATAGTCAAGATTTCTATTCCAAAACACAAATGTTAGACCAGGCACTAATGAACCTGGTATGAAAATGAAATAAATGTATTTCTTTTCAAAAATATGAATTTTGATTGACAAGTAATATCCTTAGTCCGAGAAATACTTTTTACCTGAGAGATAAATTAACCTAGTATAGAAATTAAATATTTTTTAAATTTTACAAATTTATTTTTCAACATAGTCGCTATTTTGTGCTTCTAATGTTTCCAAATTTTTCATCCGCCATTTTATTCTGTCCCTGAAGAAAAGTTATGAATTATTGCAGGTCCAATTGTAAAGTTGAGTATCTTTTATCCGAAATTCCAAAATCCGAAATTTTTCCAGGTGCTGACATTACTTGCCATAAATGGATAATTTCAGAAAGCAATATGGTTACCCGTCGCTTATTTATTAGATTGCAAATAAAATGCTGACATTTTTTTCAGTTTTCATTATATTTAATTGTAATCAGAATCCATGTTTTTTTTTTATACAAATACTCTACTTGGATATATTTTAATATTTTAATCAAAGCACGGTCATCTTTGGTAGAGACTGATATCTTACCAAATTTTCCTTCTCACACTCATGGTGATATCATTGGTGATGTATCCCTTCTATCCAGTTTATCGCATCTGATATAGAAATAATATTTGGTGTTGTATTTATATATATATATATATATATATATATATATATATATATATATATATATATATATATATATATATATATATATATATGTATATATATATATATATATATATATATATATATATATATATATATATTTGTAAGCAGTAATCATGTTTTTTCTACACGTACAGAAAGTAGAAAACATTATTTTTACGTGAAATCTTAATTTCACCATTCAAAGATCTTACATGACTAGCGTCATTACCTCTATCTTTTTGTACACAAAATATATTAAATTTTATATAAAACTACTTTCAGGCTATATGTTATATGAATCGTAAAATAACAAACAATGTAATAAAACTAAGTCCTTATTTAATTAGAAAATCTTTTACTTACTATTATGAATTATATTTATGGAGACTATTGTCTTAAGAAAAAAATTTCCAAGAATAATGAATTTTTACAAGAATTATTTCCATTTTTTAAAAAAAGTTGATTAGAATAATTTAATTTAAATAAATTACCCACAGGAGGGATGGCATCTCCAACAATAATAATATATGAAGAAAAAAAAATACATTAAATACTTACATTGGGCACACATGCACCACAATCTCTCGCCGATTGACCTGTCACCTGTTATATAAAACTACCTTCAGGGTATATGTATAAGCAGTATATTAAGAAATGTATTGGGATATTCTATTCCCAAGCCGCCCCATTTTATAGATGCTATAAAATTAAATAGCCTCTATTCCAAAATCCGAAAAAAAATCTGAAAACCAAGAATTCCGGTCCAAAGAATTTCCGATAAAAGATCCTCAGCATGTATTAGCTTCATTTTCGGAATCGGCTAAAAAACGTTTTAAGCCATCCCCATCTCTTGTGATTTTCAGAACAAACACATGTTCGATGGTGCGAAATCGAAGTGTACAACATCTATGGTTCAAAGGCTTCTTAACCTTTCCACCGTTTGTTGAGTGAAAGTTTTGTTTTGTTTGGATTTTAAAAAAACAACAATGACGCCCCCACAACAACAAAATAAACAACAAACAAACAAACAAAGCAAACAAACAAGCTTACTGGCATGCATTTGTCATGTGGATAAGATACAACCAGCATTTAAATTACTTTCTCTGAATGTCAATTGGCGATTAATCTTCTATTGATCAAACTTATGCCACTGATCGTTACTTTAAACGGAACGAGAACTAATGTCCGTTATTAAACGTTAACGTCACACAGCGAACGAAGTCTAAGAGGTTTTAATAGACTATTGAATATATAATTAAAGCTGTTTCTATCATCATTATTAGTTACGCCATGCCATAGAAATCCTGACATTTCAGTCACCTCTCATATATATATATATATATATATATATATATATATATATATATATATATATATGTATGTATGTATATATGAGAGGTGACTGAAATGTCAGGATTTATATATATATATATATATATATATATATATATATATATGTGTGTATATAATATAGATTTATACATATATATATATATATATATATATATATATATATATATATATATATATATATATATATATATATATATATATATATATATATTAAGACATTTTTATGTTTATACATTCTTTTTTTATCGATACAAATATTTAAGTAAATGCTCTGTTTATAATAAATAGTATTAACAACATTTACCGGCCTGAATGTCCGAGAGATTGTCATAGAAAATATTCGTCCTCCGACAGGAATCGAACCTGTATCCTATACGGAACCGTCATATAGCCTGACGTCCTTTTACCGATTTCTATGAGAATTTCTCGGACATTCAGGTCGGTAAATGTTGTTAATACTGTTTATTATAAACAGAGCATTTACTTAAATATTTGTATCTATAAAAAAAGAATGTATAAACATAAAAATGGCTTAAAATAATTGTCGAACTTTGTCCATTTCATAATGTGTGACTTCATTTATTTACATTTGGATACGCATCGAGTAGATATGAATGTACGTGAGAGAATCATGGAAGATTGTAGTTTAAAAACAGTAAAATCGACCTTGCTAACCGAAACGCTCGTCTGTGGCGAAATTGGTAAAACCATGTCAGGCTATATGACGGTTCCGTACGGTATACAAGTTCGATTCCTGTCGGAGGACGCTTATTTTCTATGACAATTTCTCGGACATTCAGGCCGGCAAATGTTGTATAATACTGTTTATTATCAACAGAGCATTTACTTAAATATTTGTATCTATAAAAAAAGAATGCATGAACATAAAAAACATAAAATGTCTTAAAATAATTGTGGGACATTGTCCATTTCATTACATATATATATATATATATATATATATATATATATATATATATATATATATATATATATATATATATATATATATGCATGTTTCATTAAAAACGACAGACAAGGTACTACAATAAATTTTTTTATTTAATTTTTCTTGTGTTCGAACAAATGTTTTTTTAGACACAAACTGTCCCAGACTGTCCAAATGTTCTATAATTGCGTGCGCTTTCGGCTATACTTTTAGCCATTATCAAGGATGATTTTATTCTTTCAGTTTGAGTGCGTCCGTTGTGTGTGTTTTTAGAGTTATAGAGATGTTTTATTTTCCGAACACAGCACATTGTGGCCGTGTTCGTAGTTAATATTATTAATTGTTGGATTTTTCTTTTTTATTATTAAGGCTTCCATTATTTTCAATCTTTTTTTACATGTGGATAGAGTTATTATGTTTGTATTTTCTACTAGTATATTTCAGATGGAGTCTGGTAAGTTTGTGTATGTGTTTTAATTGGTTCTATTAGAGCTGTGGTCAAATAGGTGTAATGTAAGGCGTGTGGATAGGCATGTAGTCGTGTGACCGATGTAATTATTTATGAATTCGTTTTGATCAGAGACACATTTCCTTAAGGGGTATTTGAACTCATATATATATATATATATATATATATATATATATATATATATATATATATATATATATATATATATTTGAATTGGACAGAGTCCGACAATTTATTTAAAGACATAAAGACACGTCACGCGAAATGACGGTTCCGTATCGGATACAGGTTCGATTACTGTCGGAGAACGAAAATTTTCTATGAAAATTTCTCGGACATACAGGCCGGTAAATGTTATTTAATACTGTTTATTATAAACAGAGCATTTGCTTAAATACTTGTATCTATAAAAAGAACGTAAAACATATCAAAAATGTCTTTAAATATATATATATATATAAGGTTTGATAAAAAAGTATCCGCAGTAGTGCTATAAAAAGAAAACTACAAAACATATCAATTCAGCATTTAATTTTCTTCGAAGTAGTCCCGTTTCTGAAGCCATAAACATTATCCAAACTGGAACTCCCTTTTGGGGGATAGCGACGCATTCTTTTGGATTTCTCCGACGTCTTGAAATCTTGTTCTTTTCAAGTGGGACTTGACCTTTGAAGAGTAAAAGTCGGAAGGGGACAGAGCTGGGAAATATGGTGGAATGTCAGACTAGGGGAAATGTTATACTCAACCAGACACTGCTGCACAAGACATAGTCATTGATGGAAACTCTACGGCGTGGTGAGACGACCACACTCAACATAGTTTCCTTCCAATTTACTATAAATAAGGCTGAGTAAGAACATTATAATTTAGTGTGTATGCGCGACAGAGTTCAAGGTCAATCTGTGCCAAGTGGTTTCAATTTTGCGTACTGTGTATCCCGTTACCATATCCATGGACTTCGTACTGTCCCAAGCACTTTTGGCTACTTTTGGAGTTTTGTTTCACTTTTTGTTAATTTCTCTTCATGTTTTGACTGTGTTTTTTGTATTGTTTTAAATACTAGTAGAGGCGTTTATTCCGAAGCATGAAACAAAATATTGTCGCCGGGTGTTGACTTCAATGTCCACTTATATATATATATATATATATATATGAAGAAATATAGTCTTAAAGTGTGCTATATGGGATAAAGTGCTCAATATCAGAGATAGAGCGTGTGTAAATATAAAAGTGGACATAGAAGTCAACACTTAGAGGCGACAGTCTGTTTCATGCTAGATGCAATCGTCAGGCCACGAGTGCTGTTAGTGCTGAAGTCTTTTATTTGTTTATTTGTGTCAAATTATTTTGCTTGTTTTTATTTAATTTAATTTATATGACTTCCGGTAAAATATCTGCCAAAATAGACTACCCACAATGCACCACTGACCCGTATATATAAATAGCCGAGAAAAATAACAGCACTCGTGGCCCGACGATTGCATCTAGCATGAAACAGACTGTCGCCTCTAAGTGTTGACTTCTATGTTCACTTTATATATATATATATATATATATATATATATATATATATATATATATATATATATATATATATATTCCCAAGAGGAAAGAATCCAGGTACAACTCAATGTCCAGGACAGAGTAAGAATAAGAGTAAGACTCACTAAAATTTTGTTTTTTATACCCGGAGTTATATTTTCTGATTTCTTTTTGAATTTGTAGATCTGATGAATTGGATCGTGATTACGATTCCAATGTAATAAATGATAACCATGGAATATTAGAGTTTGAGCGTTTTATATTATATTATATTATATTATATTATATTATATTATATATATATATACATACAGGGTGTGAAGGGGAAATTGTCGCCATTTTATATTTTTAATTTCGCGCATGCGAATTTTTTGTTTTAGATTTTGTCGACTGCACAGTATAGTAGGGTCAGTTGGGTACCATCTTTGAGAAAAAGAGCGCCATGACTACGAAGGTACGGCAGCTCAGAAAAATCACTATGATGGTTTTGATAAGAAAAGAACTCCCGAATTTGTCGGTGAGGGCCTCAGACATAACACGCAAGCCTACACCAAGAGCCTTGAGGAGGTAGTGCTGCTCGGGTGGCTGCTGGAAGACCCTGTGTCTGGCAACAGGACTCTACACCATGCCATACAAGCAGGGATACTCGGTCATAGCTATCAAGCAATTTCTGCTACCACATCACCCCTTGCATCTGGCCACCTAACTCCCCAGACTGCAACAACTTGGATTATTATGCGTTTGAGGGAAAGCCAACAAAATCCCTTGTCACACCAAAGATTAACTGAAGGCAAGGATTATGGCAGCATTCACCACCTTAAGCAAGGAGGCCATCACGAAGATAAGCAGGAGATTCTGAAGTCGTCTGGAGCCTGGGTTTGAAGCCAGTGGCGATTTTATTGAATAAATTTACTCTTTAGTATTTCAAGTCATTATGGTGTAATGTTGATAAATATATCTGTTAAAATGAGATGCCAGTGTTATTTTCATTTTTGCATAATTTAGATGACAATTTATCCATCGCACCATTTATATATATTATGGATAGAATGCGGAGGTGTCTATGTATAAAAGCATAAAGTTTGCACCCAAATCCTCAAAGATACCCCGGGAACCCCAAACCAGCTCTTAACCCAACTCTACCAACCACAGTCTAGCCCCAACCCGAACTCTGCTCATGGTTGTTGAAGTCATTCGGTGCATTTTCTGTTTTGGGGTGTTTATGGGTGACATCTTTTACATATGATGTGCATGTAGAAAGAAAATCGAAAGGGGGGAATAAAAAAGAGACGGAAAGGAGAAGAAGAAGAGGAAAACTAGAGTGTCTGAAAGAAGGGGCCGAAGGAAAATGGGAAAGGCTAGGGAATGATTAAATTCAGACGAAGAAATCAAAAGAAAAATGAAGGGAAGAAAGAACGAGAGAAGAAAGAAAGAAAAATATGAAGAAGAAAAATTGTAGAAAAAAGGGAGAATAATATATAAGTATAGATACATAAGTATAGATACCTTATATATATATATATATATATATATATATATATATACTTTACTGCGTGAAATGGAAGAATACGCTTCAGATTTTACAAGCATTTATCGAAAGAACTCTTTTTCAGTGAAGGCACTGGAATCTTGAAGGCATTCATGAGCTGGTTGAGCCTGTGCAAAAGTTGCCAGCTGTTTTTCCTACAGTATTCAATTTTGAAGGTACTGATATCTTCAGCAATCACCTCATCCATTTTAATCCCAGCCAAAGCCTCGATTTGGAGTTAGCTCCTGTGTGACGTCATCATGACACGCAAACATGATAATGGCTAATATTTTAAAGCTGCAATCTAAGATCAAATAAAAGTTTTTGTCTTAAGGCTTTGTATTTTGAAAATGATTGATGCAACCGAAGGTGTTCGCTCAAATCTACAGATAGATCTATATTGGTCCGGAGGAAACAAATATAAAACAACGTTTTACTTTAGTTAAACGTTGTTTTTATATATGTATGTGTGTAACATTTAAGGTAATATTAATTAAAGCTTACTTGCTAAGTCCACCTCCAACCATGCACACACACACATATAAATATATGTGTCTGTATGTGTGTAACGGGAGAGGTGCACTTAGCAATATATATTTATATAAAATAATAACAGTAATCTCCACTATTGATATAGGTAATAATATAATATAATTTAACGTATATATAAGCAGACTTCGCTAGCAATCTATAGCCATGATTATTGTATCAGAATTAATTAAAGTTCTTCTCAGAGGTCGATTTTTATTCGAGTTCTGACTAGTGCGAAATGGCGAAACACCGAGTTGACATCCGATAAGAATTGTGAGCTTATATTATTTTTAAGCCAATAATAATAATAATAATAATAATAATAATAATAATAATAATAATAATAATAAAGTGTAGAATATTTGGAGCAATCTGAAGGAATATAACCCCAATTCAGAATGGATCCAACGTGAAGAAGAACGAATGCTGGATAAACCTCTACAAGAATGGGGAAAAAACCACGAACAATGTTAGGCGAGCTCTAACGAAATCTCAAAAATGGAAATCACCATGAAATGACTAGGTGCCTAATTTCTGGCTCTATCATCTGCCATCAATCCATAAACCCTTGCAAAATCTCTATCAACGTTTGTAAATATTCCCAATCAGGTCCCAGAATGGATCACTGAAGTTATTACATATCTCATGCCAAAAACGAGTGAAACAGATGATCCGAAAAGTTACAGGCCAAAACATGTTTGTACACCATGTATTCCTCCATAAGCATGAACCAAACACTAACAGCTATGGCTACAAACTAAACAAGAAAGTACTCCATCATCTACTCTACATGAATGATCTCAAACTCTTTGCCAAAGACGACAATGAGTTGAAGGGTCTCCTCAATAATGTACAATATTTCAGTGACGACAGCGGTATGGATTTCGGATTAGATAAATATGCAAAAGTAACATTCAAGAAATGAAGAATTACAGAAAGGCACTCAATAGATTTAGATTTTATCACAAATATTAGGGAACTAGAACAAGAAGAAGCCTATGGGTACCTTGGAATTAGTGAATGAGATGGAATACAGCATACCCAAATGAAGGAGAAGGTAAGAAATGTGTAATAAAGCCATGTGCACCAGGTACTGAATACCAAGCTGAATAAAAAAAAACAGAATATCAACCATAAACCCCTTAGCTGCCCTAAGCTAAGAGGTTTATACAGTTTCAACATCCTTAAGTGGACCATAGCTGACATTAAGCGAATAGACGCCAAAACGAGGAAGCTTCTCACCTGCCACCACATGCATCATCGCAAAGTTTATGTTGATCGTCTGTATGTGGTCAGTTCCGAAGGAGTCAGAGGATTAGTTCAACTAGAACTTCCTTACAAAATTACAACAACTGACCTTCAAAGATACCTGAAAAACACAGAAGACTGGATGATGAGCTGTATCAAAGAACATGAAAGAAGAAACTTTATTCCGTAATAATGGAAGCCAACAAGTTCAAAATGGAGTTTCAAATGGGTGAAGAAGTGCAAGTAAAGCATAATACACCGACTGCAGCTACGAAACACTTGAAAAACGAAAACAAAGGCAAATGCAACCGACCAGATACATTGACCATATTGGCACCTGCTGAATATGAAAATCGGCATGACTGGGCCAATATCTCCATTGGAAAATCTGCAACTTTTACGGAAAGGAAAATGCCAGAAATTAGTATGAACACCACCCAGACCCAGTAACGGAGATAGGACCTGTAATAATTTTATGAGGCTTTACAATACACAAAAACAGAACAATCAAAGCTAATCTCCCGGACATCGTGATTAGAGACCGCAAAGATGTCCCTTCTTATTGACATAGCAGGCTCTACAGACTGCAATGTATCTTTGCAGATCATAAAAACCTATCAAAATACAAGGACCTTAAAATCGAAATCTCAAAAAAAAATGGCACATGAGAGCATCAACAATTCCAATTGTAGTTGGAGCCCTCGGATTGATTGAAAAAGATTCCAATAGACTTGTTGAAAAGATTCCTTGTAGCCCACACCTTAAAGAAATACAAAACGTTTTTCACACAAGTACAGCCCACACCTTACGAAGGGCTTTATCTATGTAAAATACGTGCGATTTTTTTACAAAACTGCTCAGTGGAAAATGTCATGATGCCATTTCTGACCTTAGGTCTCTGGTTGGGACTCGGAAAGAAAGAGTACACATCAGAAATCAAAGGAAATAATGATAATAATAATAATAATAATAATAATAATAATAATAATAATAAGAAGAAGAAGAAGAAGAAGAAGAAGAAGATATAACGATATATATTTTATATATCAAGATCAATATTGGGGGAAAATGCATGATAAAGTGGAAAAAGATTTCTTGTGGTGCGTTTCGTCCTTTAGGACTTCATCGGAGTAAATCTGTTATGTTGGTGCGACTACGCATGCGCACGAACGAGGCATGCTGGGAATTTTAAGTTTAATTTTTTTTTTTAATCTTGCCGATTCCATTTAGAGTCTTTTTCTTTTTCCTTCCATCACTTTTTGTTATTAGATATCCCACACTGTGATGATAGAAGATCTGCCAGGAATTGTGAAATGTTTTAAGAGCCCAAGCGCAATTTTACTGCAGATGACCTTGAGGTCAAGGTAAACTTTAGAACTTTTCGTCGTAGGGAATTGTTTTATTCTTTAATCAGAGTAGCACTTGTATGTCAGATTGCCCACCGTAACGAGACTGACCACAAGTTTTTGAGGTAAATATTTGATTTGGAAATACTTGCAAAAAACAAATAATGATCATTTTTTTAAGAAAACTTTCTGCACTTATTCACGAATGAATGAAATTATTTCGGAAATGTTTCTTGTTTAGAAAATTTCAGTAAAAAGATTATTTTTTACCCCATTGATTTAATTTTAGAAAATTTCGAGAAATGAATTTTTGTACCGCTTAATGTTTTTATTGGCCAGACGCAAAGCTACTCGGAGAATATGATTTTTTTTCTAAAACAAGAACACTAGTTACAGAAAATTTGCTCTGAATCGTAAAATAAAAATGCAATAAAACTGAGACAATATTTAATTAGAAAAGCGTTTAATTGCTTTTATGAATAAAATATGTTATGGACATTATTGTCTTAAGAAAAATGTCTCCATGAATAATGTATTTTTACAAGAATTGTTTTTATTCTATTTAAAAATTTAACTAGAATAATTCATAAAGTTTTAAATCTTTTAAAATTCTGTGTTCATTTGTACCGGTTAGCTGATATTGTTATTAAGTAAAACCTATATTTACTAATAATAAATAGAAAGTTTTACTACAATTCAGCGACCAACAGCATTTAAAAAGAATTTTGAATTTTTTGCGTATGTATAAACATGCTGATTTTTGAAAATACGGGTACACATAGATGACATTATCAGAAAATAACAGCGGTTACTTTGAACATTTAAAGCCAATGTACTTAATATTCAATAAAACATTAGGTTACTTAGAATATTTTCATAAATACTTAAGATTACTGGGTAGTTAAAGATTACATAAAAAATGGCGCTCGCGTTATATCAGTCAAATAATTTTTATAGATATTTCCACCGTAGAAAAAATCCTTATGCCAATAGAGCTGTCAACATCTCATCAAAACTCCTAACTCTGTTTAAACAAATGAATTTCTGCGATATTTTAAATTTAAAGTATGTAATATCTATCTATCTATCTATCTAGCTAGCTAGCTAGCAAAATGGCGTGTGACATGAAAATACACTCGAAGGAGAAGCATTGCACCCACTAATACTGATCAACATTTGCTGAACATTTTCGGAAAGGAAATAGTGAATGTGAGCACAGTAATGTGTAATATGATTCCGCAGTGAGGACACACACACACACACACACACACACACACACATATATATATATGCATATATATATATAATATGGAGAAAACAACTGGAAAGTTGCAAATTAAAAAAAATTGAATGTTTTTTGTGAAAGTATTTATTTATATTTATATATATATATATATATATATATATATATATATATATATATTTTTGATATTTCAGATCTGGCCCGATCTTTCATCAGAAATAACTGTAGTCAGAAGTTTGTTCACAAGTAGCGTCCGTCGCGAGACACGGACGTCACATGATGTGGAATGCAACTGTGTTTGAATATTTCTAACGTAAATCTAACGATAATAATATTTTAGATGTTGTTTAAAAGTTTTTTTTAACTATATCTAAAAAAAAATTTTAACTATTGAAATATTTATACAAATTTAAAATTCCCAAGTCTTTGTTTAATCCTAGTTTATATGTGTTTAATTTTAAAATCCAGTATTTTTCTTTTTTTCTGCGAGTGTATGTGGAACTAAAATCGGAATCTATCAATAAACATTTACAGTTGTCTAATGAGTCTCTTGATTGATTAAAGTGTTCACCTATGGGGGAATAAGGATTGTCATGCTATATATATATATATATATATATATATATATATATATATATATATATATATATATATATATATATAAATGGTGGTACTCGCTTGGAAAAACTTTGGATAGTTCGATTTGTAGTAGAACCAATCAGCATCCAAGGAAAAATGAAGAATAAAAAAGAAAGAACTAAGAACATGAAACTAAGGCGAAAACAATCGTCTAGAGTTCAATCTCAAAGTCCAAAGAAAAAAACCCCTCCAAAACGAGTAAAATGACAACTACGTAAAGTGCTCAATACACTAAGTAGAGCAAAAACTAAGATAATCCTAAGGAGCCAGGCAAATCTACCTAGGTTTCACCTAAACGGATCGTCAGGGTTATTGCATGGCTCCTTAGGGTTAGGATTATCTTTTATATATATATATATATATATATATATATATATATATATATATATATATATATATATATATATATAAGTGAACATTGAAGTCAACACTTAGAGGTGACAGTCTGTTTCATGCTAGATGCAATCTATATATATATATGTGTGTGTGTGTGTATGTGCGTGCATGTATATATATATATATATATATATATATATATATATATATATATAGATATACACACACAAAGGTGTATTGGAATAGCAAAAATGCCTCCCAGAAGCTCAACAAAGTATGAAAAAGCTGGAAAATTTCGTTAAAAACAAAGAAAAAAGTGCCAAGCTGTTATGTAATTTCCAGCTCTCTTCTATGATTGTGAATGTTGGACAATCTCCTCGCATGAAATCTGACTCTACAGAAGGATAACATGGACTGAACACGTGCCCAATCAGGAAGTTTAAAAGAAAATGTAAACAAAAAGGACACTCATACTTAGAATGAGATTGAGATATTTGACATTTCTATGACACATACCTAGGAAAGTGGGCTCGGAGAATTTGGCACTCACGAGACATATTGAAATCTGGCGGAAGAGAGGAAAAGGCGGTTAACCTACCTAACGAGTTTGTATAAGTGGATGGCAGAACAGAGATTGGGCGTGATAGGGAAAAGACATATTACTAAGTGCTACAAAGGATAGGAAGTTGTGAAGAGCCATAATCACCAGCATCAGCGGGAAACGATATAAGAAGAAGAATGTATGTATGTATGTATGTATGTATGTATGTATGTATGTATGTATGTATGTTTAAATGTGAGTTGCCCCTGTGATTGTCTGGGATTTTCGAGTTAGACCTGTACCATTTTTTGGAACTTGCAAACACACACACACACACACACACACACACACACACACACACACACACTCACACACACACACACACACGCGCGATGCGCGCGCGCGCACGCTCACAAAACGAATACATTTCTTGGAGTCAGTATTCAGCTGCAGTGATCAAATCATCAGGCATATTGACAATAGCGACGTGCACATACTTTACTGTAATGTAACATTTGCAAAGAAATGCGATCTTTTGCAGGAAAGGGATCAAATATAAGAACAGATCTGGTTGGCGGCGGCTGGCGGCGGCTGGCGGCGGCTGGCGGCGGCTGGCGGCGGCTGGCTGCATCATTGTTGCTCATGTCTTCTCTACGATCGGCTCGGCTATGAGATAAAACGAAGATTGAACCTAAAGAATGCCATCATACCTCTTGATATTAACAAATTTTGATGTATTAATTCAAATTTTTTCATAAACATTAAATGTCTTCTCACGTGAAAAGATCTGCGCATGTTTGTGTATGTGTGTGTATATGTCTGTATCTTTGTGTGCATGTGTTTACAATACATATATCTATATGTGTGTTTGCACACGTGCATATATATGTATGTTTTTGTGCATGTGTGAGCATATAACTGTATGTATGTGTATGTATGTTGGGCATAGTTAAGTTGAAGTATTATTTTTCTAGGAAAAAATATTTTTTTATATATATATACATATATTATATATTTATATGCTTTGACTAGATATGACCTTCGTAATGATATTTTTTCATTGTCTTTTGAAAGTGGGTGTGATATACAATGGAAGACTTACACTTAAATTTTATTCCTGAAAACAGTCTGTTTTTTTTTCAATTGAGGAGTCAAACTTTACCAACTGTTGTGTGTTTTTTATATTTTCGGCTATTTTGAGAGAATTATTTTAGGTTCCACACTCGTAAAGTGACATCCGTGCTTGATTGTAACTTAAGTTTCGCATTATTTTATTTTATATTTTTCTTTGTGGTGAGTTCAACCTAAACATCTTATATATATATATATATATATATATATATATATATATATATATATATATATATATATATATATATATATATATGAGGAAAAATATGGGAAAACAAAAAATCCGAATATGCAAGTTTACTGTTTTTAATGTTGTTTCAATGTCGTCGTCAGACGTTTCGGTCTAGTAGACCTTCTTCAGGACATAGTTATTAAAACATAATTAAAATTAGACGATATTCAAGTCAACATAAAAAGACGATAGACATAAGAATAATCAAAACAAAATGACTGAATTTTAAGATCAGCGTTCCGTTTTGAAATGCGATCACGTCGGCGTCACGTGGGCGATGCTGTGAAAACGTATTCCTAAAATAGAGTTTATTATTAATGAAAAAGAATAATTTTACTAGAATTTTAGAAAGAGAATAATTTTACTAGAATTTTAGAAAGAGAATAATTTTACTAGAATTTTAGAAAGAGAAGAATTTTACTAGAATTTTAGAAAGAGAAGAATTTTACTAGAATTTTAGAAAGAGAAGAATTTTACTAGAATTTTAGAAAGAGAAGAATTTTACTAGAATTTTACGCGCATGGTGAATACTGACCCGGCTTCTTTAATATTTTCCCTTTTCTGGCAAGATTAATGCTGGACAAACGTACTTATAAACTTTAGATTCTAGTAAAATTCTTCTCTTTCATTAATAGTAATAAACTCTATTTTAGGAATATGTTTTCACAGCATCGCCCACGTGACGCCGACGTGATCGCATTGCAAAACGGAACGCTGATCTTAAAATTCAGTCATTTTGTTTTGATTATTCTTATGTCTATCGTCTTTTTATGTTGACTTGAATATCGTTTAATTTTAATTATGTTTTAATAACTATGTCCTGAAGAAGGTCTACTAGACCGAAACGTCTGACGTCGACATTGAAAAAACATTAAAAACAGTAAACTTGCATATTCGGATTTTTTGTTTTTCCATATTTTTCCTCATACTGTCGGATCTATATCCACATATTTGCTTACACACACACACACACACACACACACACACACACACACACACACACACACACACACATATATATATATATATATATATATATAATATATATATAATTTATTTATTATCATTTTATCATATAGACAAAACCATTTTATTCACTACAAAGATGCAACTTCGTTTCAGTGCATTTCAACTGCACTTTGACGGGAGAGAATCGTAAATGGTTATGAACAATCCTGCTTGTAGGATTTTCGATTCTCACCCGTCGAAGTGCAGTTGCAATGCACTGAAACCAAGTTGCATCTTTGTAGCGAATAAAATGATTTTGTCTATATAAAATTATAATAAATAATGATCGCTCTAATATCGGTATCGAGCCCTATTTTGGATTAATGCTGTGAACATTGGAATTTATACATTACTTTTGTTCTCATCACAGCGGATATATATATATATATATATATATATATATATATATATATATATATATATATATATATATATATATATATATATATTAGGTACCTCCAATGATTTGCTAAAAAATTATCATACCATGAAAAATTACCCCAAAATTAATAGAAACAAAGTTTTATCATCAAAATCTTTATTAAGAGGAAAGATAAATAGAATTTTGGATTATTAAATTATATTTTTTAATCAATTTTAGAACTTTCGAAAGTTTGGTTAAAAATCATTTATTTATTTATTTATATTTGACTTACCCCGGTTGTGGGAAGGGAGATTATTATAGGAAATTTTAGCGGCTTTTTGCAGTGAAAAATATTGATTTTTTTAGAAAAAAGACTGATAAAAATATTTTTTTTATATTTGTTCCCTTCCACTTATTTCATTTTATGGAATTTTCAGAAATTAAATTTTTACCCGCTTAATGATTAAATTAGTTATAAGCACAACACCATGGAGAATTTAAATCACCAATTTCTTTTTGCAACTTTTTGGACTACAACTTACCAAAAATCGTCAAATAGAAAATATGCATTAAAATTAAAATATGATTTAATTCGAAATCTAAAATCCTGCTTGCCAAGACAATTTCTCATTGGCAGTGATTGGTGTCAGAGCCCCACTTGAAACGTTCAATTCAGTCAGTTATGTGCCGTACGTGATCGCTTAGGCGATCATGTATCTTTCAATACATGACTGACGAGGCAGATTTTTTTCCCGGAGTAGTTTGCCATTTCTTTCTGCGGTAGACCAATTGCCATCCAAGGCTATAGAACCCGGCCTGTCCTGCTATTTACCCATAGCTGGAGGGAGAAGAAGAGGATTCATATCTTTCCCAAGGGTATTAGCACGTAAGTGAATGTAATGGATTCGACTGGAATTCTAACTCAGCTCTCGGTTGGCATCCAACCCTCTGCATGTTGAAAACCGTTACTATATAGTCTCAATGCTTTTCGGCTGAAGTCCCTGTGCCTGATGAGCTTCGTGTCTTTGTATCTATGTAGAAGCGCCTAAGCAAAATTGATAGTGCACCCACGCTTGGCTCATTCTGTAGGAAAATAAAGTTTCCATTCGAAAACAAACCCCCCAACTGTTCTTTCTCTCAGAGAATTCGTTTAAATGCTGGGAGATTTTTCTGTTCTTCCTACTAGTCAACCAATTTCGATTCCTACGAGAAAAACAAAAAGAAGAAAAGAAGGTCCCATCAACTGCACAGCCAGCCAGACGAATGCCACTCAAAGACTTTGTCTTTTGACTGAATTAAGTGTTTCCACATGACATAGGCAGACCGTTTCCTTCTGCTACGAAAGCACTGACGAAAAAGATCAGAGCCATATTACCGTCTTCTCTTTTTTTTTCTTTCTTTTTTTTAGGCATTGAATTAATTAACGTATTCGTCTGATAAATTTGGTGGCCCTACCACTCGAGTTTCCACGCATTATAGCAGCCAAAGAAGAGGGCGTTGGTCGTTTGGGTTAAGGAAGCGAATATCGACATATACAGAATGTGGAATGGAGAAGTTGTTGAAGTCGCAGAGGAGTGGGCGGACTGAGTCACCACGATTTTTTGTTGGATGATAGATATATAGAAATTGATATTGAAGCCTGTATGTAGTTTCGTACACACACACACACACACACACACACACACACACACACACACACACACACACACACACACACACAATAATCCCAACTTTAAATAAAAATTAATATTTTATATAGATTTTAGTTTTGCATATTTTAATCTTCAAGAATCCCTCGATTAATGTGTTTTCGGTTAATGCATTGAAATGTTTTATAGCAAAATTCGCTTAGTGCTGATATAATACTCAACAAGCGCGGTAAAACATTCTTCAGTTTAACCACAGTAATTGAAAAATGTTTTTATAGCGATTTTCCAAGCATAGCTCGGATGTGGCACAAGGCCGAAAGCATAGGGCACTCAGTGAGGATCGACCTCACTACTCAGTTGTAATTATTCTAGCGAGACAAGCGTGCTAACCATTACACCACCTCGAGGTTCCCAAATTGTAGTTTTTATAGTTGCCAATTAATTAAATTTTTTCTAAAATTTATTAGGTTGGTGCAAAAATAATGTCGTTTTTTGACGTTCAACTTCATGTGAGAAAACTTGCACCAACCTAATACAAATGGAAAATAGGTAACTATTTTCTTTGTCACTTTTGTTTATATTTGATTAATGTACCCATTAACCGCACTAATCGTGGGATTCTTGTATATATATATTTTTTTAAATACCATTAATCCTTGTTTATTTTAAATATGAAATAAAAATTACGGCTATTTTAAATGCAATATATATATTTTTAAGATAAGGAACCACCCCTAATTTCCCTATAATATATAGACTGCGTCAACATTGCGTTAACCACAGATATTTTTATTAAAATTTAAGTTATGTAATAGTCAGTCTCTACTCAGCACTTGGAGATTGCGTTGTGCATAAAACTCCGATTTGCGCTACCGGTGATGGATAATATATATAATTATTAATATTCAAACATATATTGTTAAATATAACTGTGGTGTCCTCCCTCTAAAGAGTCTATGTTAGACTCTTCCGCCTACTATAAGATTAGTAGGAGAGAAGGTTTTTGGGGCACAGTGATTTACTGTTCTTTCGAGGTTGTGACTGTTCGCAGCTCCTGTCGAACTCTCTGCCTTGGGCAGAGAGGAACCCGGATGAGGCTTTGCCGAATGGGCAGAGTTTCGTCCGGAGAGGCAGACAGACCCGAACCCATTTATGCGGGTTATACGGAGATTTTTTGGCCGAGACTACGGGCTCGGATGACCCACGTTAAACTCGGCCTTGTGCAATATATATCCCTCGTGGGGAGTGCTGTTAAATATTGACAGTGAACGGCGAATAGATTGAGCGCTAGTTCATTCGTTACACTCTCACTAGTCGTGTAATAGTCTTCTGGTTTACAAACTGTTTAATATACGATATATCTGCAAACCTGGGTTTTGTTATTGTTTAACCATTTACTTGGTCACAACAATAACCGACAACGAATGACTATTATGTTTGATCATGAGCCTGGAGAAAATAATGACAAAAATTGTCCAACATTAGGATATTTTTTATTATGCTCTTACTTGATCTAAGCTTTCAGCTCACATGAGCCATCTTCAGAGCGGTTATATGGACATTTAAACTAAGATATTCACCATCAAAGATGATATTCTATTATGTTGTCATAGAAGATTGCTATGCGACGAAAACGGTCGTGGAATAGCAGACGCAGGTCGTAAATTCTTGATGCGATTATACGACATCGTACCACGTGTAATATTATTAACTTTATTTTATTAACAGCAGCTCTGAATGTACAATACTTAATATATATATATATATATATATATATATATATATATATATATACAACGTTCACAGCATTAATCCAAAAGAGGGCTCGATACCGATAGTAGAACGATAATTATTTATTTATTATAATTTTATCATATAGACAAAACCATTTTACTCACTACAAAAATGTAACTTCGTTTCAGTGCATTTCAATTGCACTTCGACGGGTGAGAATCGAAAATCCTACAAGCAGGATTATTCATAACCATTTACGATTCTCACCCGTCGAAGTGCAGTTGAAATGCAGTGAAACGAAGTTGCATCTTTGTAGTGTTGTGGTTTTGTCTATATGATAAAATTATAATAAATAAATTATATATATATATATATATATATATATATATATATATATATATATATATATATTATGTTTAATAATAAACAAATTTCCCATGATCTTTCTCGAATGATGATATTTGCTCGAAGCGTATCGTAACGTAAACAAATGACAACATATTATATATATATATATAAATAATTTTATATTTATATTTACATACGCTCTATCTCTGATATTCAGAACTTTAGCCCATAAATATAGCACACCATAAAACTATATTTCTTCACACACACACACACACACACACACACACACACACACACATACATATATATATATATATATATATATATATATATATATATATATATATGAATGAAAAGATTACATAACTTTAAATAACAATTGTATCCCGACTTCGAAGTTTCTTGGTAAAATTTCCAGTCTTCAGAAGGTTCTGGTTTTAAATGATATTTCCAATTTTTTTATATAATATTACTAACGCTCTATTTTCAATATTATTTTTATATTTTTCATATTGAGTACTATATATATAAATATCTTAAATCTTATATATGCGCTCGTATGTGTATGTGTGTGTGTGTGTGTGTGTGTGTGTGTGTGTGTGTGTGTGTGTGTGTGTGTGTGTGTGTGTGTGTGTGTGTGTGTGTAAGAAATTGAGTGTAGGACTGGAAAAGCTAGCTCTGCCTTTGGTAATCTGAAATACTCTTGATGTTTCGTTAAAAGTGAAAAAGATGTGAACACGTTAGTACTACTGACATACCCTATTTTAAGTTGCATGTTGTATGTAGAAAATATCACACAATTCTCTGTCAATATCCAAATATTATTTCAGCTTTTCACTTTCTTTCAATTTAAGTTGTCTGGTCTGGATTGGGTCATGTTTAAATTTTAAAATCCTAGTGAATTTTACTTTTATCATTCGCTTACATACTACTTGACTACTTTTGTAAAATAAATTCCGAGGTACATTCACATTTACCGTTGGCTTAACGCTCCTACCCAGTCATATCTACTTTGATATTCTTTCTGTTCTAATTGACTGCATTTTCTTATATGACGCGCAATCTCATCTCAATCTCCGCACCGCCGACATTTACGATTTTGCCTGTAACCTGTAATTTCCTGGCCTTAATAAATTGGTTTTTCAGAGAATTGTTCTAGGACATCCTTAATAGGCATTCACTTTCTGTGTTTAGATCGACTCTCTACAGCCGTAGCCATTCATTTTATTTGTAATTTCTTGCGTTTATCTTCTGATCCAGAATGTGTTCTTTATTGTAACTTTTTGCTGTTGTAATCAAATTTTCATTAAATTGCCTTGTGTCGTCTTCAGTCGACAGTTTTATTGACATGATCCAGTCCTCTTCCTCCTCCTTTCCTCCGCGTTGATAGTCTGTAAAAATGCTTATCACTTTCTTTGTTCTGTGGTCAACATTTTCCGTCCATTTCTTGTCCAGTTTAGAAAGGGTCCTTAATATCTTAATATGGTTACATTCCATGCGTTTATTCCTTTGATCATGCAACTGCTGTTGCGTTTAGTCTTCACATTCTTCCTTATTCTTCCTATGTATTTTGTTTACCATTTTAGTCTCTTTCATTCAAGATATTTGTAGTTTTCTTACTTTCGGTGCCATAATGATTTCATTTGTGAAATTCATTCTGTTACTTCCTGTTTAGTACATATCTTTAATCCAAAGGAAGTTGTGAAGAGCCATGATCGTTCACGTCCTGGAGGGCTACGACACATAAAAGGACGAAGTACTGATGATTTTATTATTGTTGAATCCGTTCTGTTGGCCTCTGCTTTCCTTTCTATACAGGGTGTCCATAAAGTTCGTGCGCACTTTAAAAAATTTATAACTTTAATTGTATTTGCGATAGAAATAATTTGTAAAAAGGATTAGAAAGAAGAAAATCTGTATTTGTTAAGGTTTTATTGAAATTTTATTTAAGTTTCAATATGTCCTCCATCATTAGTAATACAAAGGGTAATACGATTTTGCAGTTCACGGAAAAGATTTTCAAACTGATTTACAGTAATGCCTGAAATCACATTAGTTATTTTAGCTATACTTAAAACTACGTAGATTAAACTTTATAACATATTTTACAGATTATTTCTATCGCAAATACAAATAAAGTTATAATTTTTAAAAGTGCACATCTTTTGCTATTCCATTATGAATTTCTGGCTCACATTTTCCAGTGTCTTCGGATAATGAAAAAGAATGTCCATCAAAAGTTTAGTCTGTTTTTGATAATCGTAGTTGAGAAGCACGGGGACTATCAGATTTTTCAAATGTAAATGATTAGGTCAAAATCCATAGCTCAAGACAAACACTGTGGCATCGTGCTGCTATGTATAACAAAACTAACCTGGCATTTCGAACACTGCAGTTTGCATCAGTGATTGAAGAGCAGATTCAGTTGCATTTTTCATGTTCTGTAAGTTGTTAATTAAACGATTAACGAGCTTGAATTTATATTCCAAGTGATATGATAAAATGATCTCAAACATGGCTATCGCTCTGTCAGATATTTCGACAAGGGTGCAATTCTAATCCTTGCCATAGCCGCTATTTTCCGCAGATATATGCCCCATGTTTTGAGTTATGGTGAATTTTATTTTTATTTTTGCGTAATATATGCTAAATAATTAGGATTTACCGAACGTTAAGCCGAGCCGCGCTGCTAACAACCTATTCACTGAAATGGTTAATTATCTTTGGCTAACTTTTACTGCTTTGTTCTGAAGTATTTATTTGCGGTTATAATTAAATACTGTTTTATTTAACATTGAAGTCTTGAGTCAAACTAAATTATCAATGGCCACTGTACGTCACAAAACCAGGTCAGGACGGAAGACGTTGCAGATTCTTCTTTGGATTTCATTGATTCATTCATTTTTATGGCTTATCAACCCTTTGCAGGTTATTTAAAGCCAGAAAATATTTTTAGATTGTAAGACATTTTAATTTTTTTGAGATAATAGTTTGATACAAGTCTTACTAATTAACCCATACCTGGAGGGTGAAGAGGTGAATTCGTATATTTCTTAAGGGTATTTGTGCATAGATAAATATAATGAACCTGACTGGAATTAGAACTTGGCTTTTCGATTTCTAATTCTGGTCACCCATCTAGGTATTAACCAGGCTCAATATTGCTTAACTTCAGTGATTGGATGAGAACCAAATTTACAGCAGCTGGTATTCACAAACAGTTACTCATATATGTATTGACTAGGCTCAACAATGCTTAACTTCAATGATAGAGGCCGGTACAAGTTAATTTCTTAGAGTAGACACCTCTTTCTATTTACAAACACATGTAGCCACTACAATAACATTTATTGTAATAATTCCAAGCCATTATCCATTACACTACCCACACATCTAAGTTTACATCATCTTGTATTCTCAAGCAGTTACCGATTCTATTGTGTATCATTATCATTATTATTATTACTTAATTACTAATATTAGTCGGAGATTAGTGGTTAATGCGGTTGAGCTATGCTCAGACTGCTCTAAGAGAAAAAAATCCATTTAATTTCGAATCTCCTCCTGCATTTTTTATTTCTCTTTTGATTTTTATCCGCTACTTCAGATTGAATATTCAAGTTCAAGTTCCGAGAAGAAATTGCAAAATTATGAAGAAAATAAATCGTTGCCAACATCAATATTAATAGTTGACAATATGATAAAATAATACACCTACAAATAGCGAATTTTTGCGAGGTAAGCTCACTACCTACTTAAGAAGACTATATAAGTTAACTATTACTCGTCAAAGCTACTATTAAATTCACACTTTTTTCTTTCTCTAAATATGTTTTCAAATGTTTCCTTCGCATTCATTCTTCTATACGAATGACGTCTCCATTTAAAAATCTTTTCTTTCGCTTCTGCTCGCCTAGTTCTGCTTCCTTTGTTAGAGCATGACAAAAGAAAGAATGAAGGAGAAAGAAAAATGAATTCACACACCGAATGAATCACAATCGATGCGCTAAGGAAAAATAGTGCGAATCAGTGTGCTGTTAAAATCACACTTGAAGTAGCAGCTCGAGTGCTTTCTCTTTTTCAATCGGCCTATTTAGCGTCGATTTATGGTCTAGTCAGCCTATCTCTTGGTTTTGATCTGGAGCATTTAGTTACATACGCTGAAGAAAACGTCTCGTATTTGGTGCGTACAAGAATGTAATAGTTAACGTATCTGTTAGGTTGATCCAAAAGTTTACAATGGAATTTATTTACGCATCTCTTTACTGTGTATACAATCATTCAACTTTATTACGTCGTCGTTGAGTTTACATCAACTTCCGAAAACGAATATTGCTCTATATTGAAACACCTCTCTCTCTCTCTCTCTCGCCCCTTCCTTGAACAGAAGAAATGTCCTTTTTGGACAGGATAGTTAGTGGCAAGGAAAATGGACATTATTTACATTATTCGGACTATTGTCCTCATCTTTGTCGCCATATTTATTACAACGTTTTGGCCGAACTAGAACAGTGAGCGAAATAAAGGGCCTAGTTCGACATTCCAACCACCTGAAGAAGGCCGGAGCATACATCGGCCGAAACGTTGTAATAAATATGGCGACAAAGATGAGGACAATAGTCGGAATAATGTAAATAGTGTACATAATACCTCATCTCAGAAATATAGACAGATACCGAAGGAAAATGGATTTATCAAGATCTCGGATAACTTTCAAAATTTCAACATAAACAGAATCCACTGGGGGAAAATACTTATCTGAGTTTGGCGGGATTGAAAACGAATTGAAAGATACTTTTACTGCTAAATACTACACTGAACAAATGGGTCGTTTGAACAACACCTTGAAACAAGAAACTTTTTTTTTCTGTGGAAATGAATCGATAAGTGATGCTGATGCATGATAACAAGTATCTTCACATTATTTACCTCATCTCAGAAATATAGGCAGGTACTGAATTATCTTCACAGCTTCCAATTCAACGCAGTTGCGTATTATCACATTGGAAACAAAAGTTTTTGAACATGTGACCTGTCAGGGTTATAGAAACGCTTGTTCTGTACGAAGCAACGACCATTCCCTGACCAATGTTAATGGTGCAGGAAAACATGTATTATGGAAAGCAGAATCGTTATTTTATAACGGAATACACTAGACAAATAAAAAATAAAAAAATTCTAACCATACCACCACAACCCACATTGTCAGACAGTATAATAGAATAATTGTTATGGTCCAGGTCCTTGTACCACGGTGATGGTCCAAGGTAGAACCAATGAAGAATAACTCGAACACAGGTATGGAATAACACAGATATATATTACAAATAGAATATATGTACAAAAGAGTAGAAGTGTTAGTAATAACAATCAGGTTAGGTTAGAGAGAACTATGTTGTCTCGAAGTATCACTATTCCAATGTCTTACAGTAATCGTCTAGCCGACTGCCCGACTCTGTCACAGACTCACTCCTGCTTCCTCTTGAGGCGCAGTAATTATGGGCAACGGACTAGTCCATTACTATTATGGTTTGGTTCCCATAAAAATAATAATTAATGGATTTATTTTTAATCCGAAATTTCTATTACTTTAAGCACCATTCTTTTACTTTAAAAATAAGGAAAATGTGCTGTATTGCAGGGATCGAACTTGCGTTAGCCTTTGTAGAAACCAACATTTGAACCGGTGTACTTTACCGCTCGGCCACTAAAAGGACCGCAGCAGCTCATGACTATTTTCCCTTTTAAACGAAATCACACTTCCTCACTGGGATTCCTCGAAGGTTTACCGATAGACATAATGTACACTCTTTTCAACACGTTTATCCATTGTAATAACGTTTGAAATAGTGTGTGTGTGTGTGTGTGTGTGTGTGTGTGTGTGTGTGTGTGTGTGTGTGTGTGTGTGTGTGTGTGTGTGTGTGTGTGTGTGTGTGTGTGTGTGTGTGTGTGTAAAATTTCAGATATAAGTAAAATATATCTGTAAAAGGACAATATAAATAAGGGAAATTTATTTTCACCGATGCGTTTTGTCCTCTGAACGGACTTTATCAATGCAAATGTAAAAAATCTTATACACAACAATTTATCAAATGCATTAGCTATATATAGAAATAAATTCAACCACATTTTTAATGTAAAGAATTCCAGACTAATTAAAAGAGAAAGTAACTGACAAATTCTCGTGAGTGCCGCTACAATTGTAGGGCTGATGAATCGGATCGTGATTACGATTCCATTGTAATGAATTATAACCATGGAATATTAGTGTTTGAGCATTTTATATTATACTATCAGTAAAACCCGGCGTTGCTCGGTGTTTTATGTAGTTAAATTGCTTTGGGGTTTGAACTATTGAACTTACGCGCGTATCCGCAGTTGTTGAGGTCACTGATAGGCCGAGAATCTCACTGGTAGCAAAATCAATGAGATCAAGGGCAACCGGTGGCAATAGGTGGCTGTTGTGTTGCTGTTCCGTGCTTACCCGAAGATTGCCACACGTTCATAATCGGTCAAGATTTTTAATTCTGGCAATGTAAAATAGTGGATGCGTTTTCACCAAAGGACTCGCTTAACATATCGGCGTCGGTGGTCGGCAAAGCTGCTCTACTCCAGTTTGCACACGTTCACCTACCCGACCCTACTTAAGTACGCCTTGCTTAGTCTTGTTGCAAAGCCCTTGACCCAGTGGTGAATATGTGTCCATTCCATTTTTGGTA
Source organism: Acanthosepion esculentum (assembly GCA_964036315.1). Classification (NCBI taxonomy): domain Eukaryota; kingdom Metazoa; phylum Mollusca; class Cephalopoda; order Sepiida; family Sepiidae; genus Acanthosepion; species Acanthosepion esculentum. The sequence continues at coordinate 92,625,395 of OZ038507.1, read as the reverse complement.
TAAGTCTGGAGTGTCCATTTATTGAACCGAGAATGATTTGACTTCATTTCCTATCGTAAGATGAAACCCTCCCTCACCCTCGGGAAACTGAGCGAACGAAGCTGTTGTTGTCAGTTTTACTGCGGATGTTACGGTTTTGGGAAAAACCCAGTAAAGGAATGGAGCTTGCAACGCAACATTTGGCCTTCCGAAAGGTTTGAAGTGTTGTACCGTAGAAGTTACTGGTAGACAGCTACAATGAAGCACCCACAGAAATCGCTTTTCATAATAGACGCTCGCTCAATAAGTAAGCGAAATACTCAGAACTTATTGCCGAATGGCCAGCATTCAGGTTTCAGCCTATTGAATCGACGCTTGAAGTAACTGCAGAGAATAGTGGGGGGGGGGCATTGTGCATCTCAACTGAAAGTGCTAGCCGTTGTGTCAACATCTACACGTCGCTGACCTCATCGAATACCGCTCTGAATACCCTGAATTGCGTGGCCCCGCTCAACTATACCCCGCTCCGATTCGGTGTTGAGTCTAAAGCAGCGGGTAGTGCACGCAGTAGCGCAAGTACGTTTTGCCTTAGCGCATCACAGTATGGGTTAAGTTAATGCCGGGGTCGTAATTGAAAGCCAAGAAAGACCAAAAAGAGCTACTGGGACAGGTAATATCGCCGGTGGCCTCAAAGCGCTGAATGTCGCCGTCGAGGCGTATGCGGTGAGCTTGGGGAGTTTGAGATAAGCGCACAGCGGCCATGTTTGTAGCAGCCCTTGAAAGTCTGTTTGCCCTTGTCTGTGGGCCCTCGGAGTTTCTGGCAGCAGAAGTCGCTGCAGCGTTGCGGGCATTGTGGGTTGCCTGTCTCGGACTCCCTCGACCTAGCTGTTGCAGCAGCGTCCCTGGATTGACGGGCGCGCCTGCGGTCAAATGTTTCAGCTGCCCTGGACCTGGCAGTGGTGGCAGTATTTCTAGCATTTCGAACAGACCTACGGACCAATGTCTCAGCAGCCCTAGCGGTCACAGTTGCAGCAGCGTCTCTGGATTGACAGGCGCGCCTGCGGTCAAGTGTTCCTATTACCATTGATTTCGCAGTGGCAGCAGCGTTTCTTACGTTATGAAGAAGCCTTTGATGATGAGTCTCGGAAGCTCGAGATTCAGAGGCGTTTGCTGCAGCCTGTGCGTTCATTCACGACCGTTGTGTATTCTTGAGCCTTCATCGCAACGAAGACCTGTAGGCAGCTTTCACAGCCAAGCAGGTGGCACATTCATCTTGTGATTGCGAGGCCTGTGTGAGGGCGCTGCTTTGAGCGACATGTGATAGTCGCATTGTAGTCTGCTACTAGGACTCGCGTGCCCTTCTTGCCCTCATTGCGGACGCTCTTGCAGACCGAAGGCTAAGGCGTACCCTCCTTTTTGGCGGCATGGGAAAAAGTGATGCTAGTAGTGGTTGATTAGGGTTGCTCAATTGCAGGAGTACAAAGTCTAACTTAGTATCGCAAAGCGTGAGTCAGAATCGGGAAGGCAGGTATTTAAGTAAAGCAGCTGAATAAATTGTTTATGGTAGTTGGAAAAATGTAGTTGAACAAACAAACGGAAAACAAAAATGTAAGAAATAACTTGCGGTAGGAGAAATGATCAGTTGATGGAGCCTATCATATCAACCGGATGGCGGCGTAACAGGAGACCTGTTGATACAAACAACGCTCAACGTTATTTTGGTGGAAATTCTTCGCTATTTGCGAAAAATATAGCCCCAAATCAGCTTGACTGAATTTGAATTGGAAGTCAAAAGTGGCATGATATTATTGATTTTTTTTCCGAAAATTGATACCGATATTGAGGAAAAAGGTCAGCAACTAATAACTGTTCATAAAACTAATGCTCAACATGATTTTCATGAAAATTCCTTGCGGTTTGCGAAAAACAGAGCCAAAATTCAGCTACATTGGATTTGAATCGGATGTCCCAAAGTGATCTATTTTATATAGAGATCTATTATATATATATATATATATATATATATATATATATATATATATTTTGTCATCCACAGACAGACTGTTTCGCTGTTTCACAGCTCATCAGTGTGGCTAGACGTCCGGTTGCCTCGAGCTAGGATCGAAACCCGACTGAATTTGCGTCAGTCGGAAATTCTACCACTAAGCCGTTGGCGCACGGCAGGGATGAAGGTGAATTTTAGCGTGTTTACTTTTAGATTTAGATAAACAAACAGTGACTGACAGTGACTCAATTCTGCCGAAGAGTCGTGCAATATATATATATATATATATATATATATATATATATATATATATATATATATATATATATATATATATATATATATATATATATATATATACACTACAGTTCAAAGATTTGAGGCCAGCACTAGTATTTTTTTAAAATTGGCCCCAGAAGTAGTTATTTTTACTTTAAACAAGAGAAAAATATACATGGTTAAAAAAAGTGAGACATGATTTTTTATTCAAAATTTTATGATGACTGCAGCACAAATCTTTGGCATTCGTTGCAAAAGTTTTTCGAAGTTTTGATATTTGATTCCATACTTTTTTTTTCAATGACTCTAAGAGCTCTTTTACATATGTTTTTCATTCTTCTGTCAAGTTCATCCCATGCTAATTCTGGAGGTGGCTCCAAACTTTGGAACTAGAGCGTATATATGACAGACAGAATGAGGAATTTGTTTGAATAATGAGTTCATTTCAAAACAGATTCATGAAATTGGGAAATATAGTTTTCCCGAAGCTTCTCCCCTAATCTCATGCATTCAAACAAACCAGAGAGATCGAAATGTCGCCCACAGAAATTTCTTTTTGAATATGACCATTTTTCGTTTCATTAGATAGAATATTGCATTTCATTTACACGAAATGTAATATTTTTTCTTCTCTTAATCTGTTATGAAATTCATCATTTCATTGTCATTGTCGTTTAATTGTCGAATTTGGCGTACCATTGTGAGAAAATGTTTGTTTACTTATTAGACTTTGATCGGAATAGTGATTATCTTGTTTAGAGAAATACCCGGCGTTTCTTTCCCACGTCACAAAAAATCCCACCTCCTTGTACAACGAATATATCAAATTACATTGCTAGACTTGTAAATAAATTCAAATTTATAATCCTCTTCAAAGTCTCCAGATTAACCCGCGAGAACAGTTAAAAGCAAATCGACGAAGTAAAGAGAAATAATCTAAACATTAATTCTTTTAATCCTTTTTCGTTTTTAATCTATGTAAATTCCGATTATTTTATTGGAGTGCGCCTGTAAAACGGGCCATCCTAATAACATTTCTTTCCCATTAGCTTTTTTTCTCAACAGCGAGTGAAGCGTTTAGTCTTCCGTGAACCTCGTAGACTCAAGCTACGTAATCACAAACAAAGAACTGTACCAAATAACATATAATACACAATTATTTTCAACAGCAGCAACAACTGCAATGAATGACACATGTAACTTGAAGATGCTGACGTTTCAAACATAAGGCTAAAAAGGAAATCTCAATCACAACTGGAAAGAGCGATAAGAGCTACTGGACTTGAGAAACCTATTTCCTTGAAGAGATAGATTTTATGAAATTCAACCGGCAGCATCACTTATAAGGAAACGGCTATATATATATATATATATATATATATATATATATATATATATATATATATATGTGTGTGTGTGTGTGTGTGTGTGTGTGTGTGTATAATTATTTATTCGAAAATTATAACATAAATATGTTATAAAATCACTACAAAAATAGCCATTTTGTTTCAACACTTCTGGTGTCTTATCAAGTGATCGTGTTGACATTCAACACCATCATTTGATAAGACACCAGAAGTGTTGAAACAAAATGGCTATTTCTGAAGTGATTTTATAACATATTTATGTTATAATTTTCGAATAAATAATTATATTTGCTCTACACTGTATTGAGCACTCTTTAAAGAATAGTATTTTTTGGTTATTGAAATTTATTCCGTATACACCAATCCTACACTTGGGTATATACATACATACATACATACATACATACATATATATATATATATATATATATATATATATATATATATATATATATATATATATATATATAACATATGTCACCCTATTCGTTACATCTTTCTAGATTCTATCTTGATATTTTGAATAAACACTCCTATGAACAGTCTCCTGTCAGCTTACACATCTAATTCAAAATCTGTCAAATTACGCACAAGCATGTCTCAAATCACTGATACAATGGGTGCTAAGGATCGATTGATCTCAGGTATGACACTGACTGATTGTAAAAGAGAAGAGAATAACAAGTTTTGCTATAGTTAATCAATGACATGACGGGCAGGGGTTAGGGTTATTGTGACGTATCTTTGTCAGTTTGGATAGTAATCAGATTATTAGTGAAAAAGAAAATATATTCTTAAAATAATCCTGTTATGGTCCAAGTTCCTTGTACCACGGTGATGGTCCAAGGTAGAACCAATGAAGAATAACTTGAACACAGGTATGGAATAACACAGATATATTACAAACAGAAATATATACAAAGAAGTAGAAGTATTAGTAATGACTATCAGATTTGGTTAGAGTGAACTATGTTGTCTCGACAAGTATCACTATTCCAATGTTCTTACAACAATCCTCTCTGCTCCCTCTTGAGGCGCAGTATTTATAATGTCCGGAATAGTCCGTTATTATTATTATAGGTTTTATATATATATATATATATATATATATATATATATATATATATATATATATATATATATATATATATATATTATATGAAATCATTAAAGTGAATGCAAGTGTGGATGGATTTGTTTAAGAAATCCTAACCTCTGATATCGCAGGTTACATAACAGGTAGTATTAAACTGATTTATAATGCTTTACATTTTGAAAAAATAAATTATACTTAATTTTTCTTTTGAATATTTGTTGAGTGACAATATATATATATATATATATATATATATATATATATATATATATATATATATATATATATAATCATTAGAATCAATGATAATTTGAACGTATTTGTTTAATAATTCTACTTGTGAAATGTATAAACAGCGAATTTAAATATTATGTTTTTTTTTCCAAACGAAAAACAAATACATTGTTTGGTCTTTGTCAGAAGTTACGTCATATTTCCAATATCAAACCGGTTTTTGCTTTACATTAAAGTACATATCAGTTTTTATGTTTTCAATCCTTTTGTCTGTTTCCCCAATTTTATTAAAGCTAAACCCTTCGACATTGTTTGCAAAACATTAAAATAACCTCGAAAGAAAACAAAGAAAAGAATAGCAGCCCTGTATATGAAAAGCGAGTTCAACCGGTTTTGTCCACCTGCGAATTAAATATGCATCTCATTTATGAATGATAGCTTCTTTGGACATCTGTCTTTGTAAATCCTTGTTTCTTTGGACATTTGTCTTTCTTTGGACATCTGTATTTCTTTGGCCATCTGTCTTTCATTGGACATCTGTATTTTTTTGGACATCTGTATTTCTTTTTACATCTATCTTTCTTTGGCCATCTGTATTTCTTTGGAGATCTGTATTTCTTTTTACATCTGTTTTTCTTTGGACATCTGTATTTCTTTTTACATCTGTCTTTCTTTACACATCTGTATTTCTTTGGACATCTGTCTTTCATTGGACATCTGTATTTTTTGGACATCTGTATTTCTTTTTACATCTATCTTTCTTTGGTCATCTGTATTTCTTTGGAGATCTGTATTTCTTTTTACATCTGTTTTTCTTTGGACATCTGTATTTCTTTTTACATCTGTCTTTCATTGGACATCTGTATTTTTTGGACATCTGTATTTCTTTTTACATCTATCTTTCTTTGACCTTCTGTATTTCTTTGGAGATCTGTATTTCTTTTTACATCTGTTTTTCTTTGGACATCTGTATTTCTTTTTACATCTGTCTTTCTTTGCACATCTGTATTTCTTTTTACATCTGTCTTTCTTTGGACATCTGTCTTTCTTTTTACATCTGTTTTTCTTTGGACATCTGTATTTCTTTTTACATCTGTCTTTTTTTGGACATCTGTATTTCGTTTTAAATCTGTCTTTCTTTGGATATCTGTCTTTCTTTGGATATCTGTATATCTTTTTACATCTGTCTTTCTTTGGACATCTGTATTTCTTTTTACATCTGTCTTTCTTTGGACATCTGTATTTCTTTTTACATCTGTCTTTCTTTGGACATCTGTCTTTCTTTTTACATCTGTTTTTCTTTGGACATCTGTATTTATTTGAACATCTGGATTTTTGTTCATAAACAATAAAATCCTAGAAACTAAGCCGCCATTTCCATGGTATTTCACTTCTTGTATTAATATAATTGTTCGGATGCGTTCTTCGCTATCGTAACTAAGCTTCATGAATTTAAACGCTGTACTAGATTAGCAAAATTGTATCATCAGTTCAAAGTTAAATTGGCGAAGATGTAACCGCAAGTTGTATGCTAAGAGTTTCTTTTCTCGCAGTCCGCGGTTGTAGAACTCTCTTTCGGCTGCATGATTTCCCGCCAACTTTCATCTTCAAAGATTTAAATGCAATATCAATCATTATCACCTGTCTTTCTTATTACTCTTCTATTGTTCTTGCTCCTTAATAATGTTTCTATTTTCTAATTCTTGCACACTCATTATCCCATTGTGTCTTAGTGGCTTTACTGCCTTGCATGGGGTCAATTTAAAAAAATATTCTGAAATGACGTTGCTTCCGTCTGCCGTACGATCTGTCTTCTGATATTAAATGGGATTGAACTCACTACACGAGTGAATACTCTAACAGTGGTTTTTAGCCTTCTTTCGGGCAGTCGCGCTCTTGTCTCTCAGGCCAAATACCTAACGCCATATTAACATCCACAAACGAAGCCATCCGTTATTCATGTTATGAGATCCACAGCGAATTCAAACTAGGATCCTCCACAGACTCACAATAACTAAGGTTTAAAATGAATTTTTAAAAATGGAAAATCATCCTTAAAGCTTTTATTTTAGTTTTAATTTCAAACTAATAGATTAAATTTAATATGCCTAATAAGCTAAATAAGTTGCTGTATTTCAAAATAATTTAAATTGACTGGAAGGAGTTTTTCTTTTGAAATTGCTGAAATTTATTGATTTTCGTACCTGTCATCAGAATGTAATTCTCTTTATTGAAAACTTTTCCAAAAATAAAATATACTTTTCTGAAGCTTTGTTTGAGGAATGAGGATTTGAAATAAATATTGTTTACTTTTTTTAACACGGTGTTGACAGCTTGATGACAGATGGAAGTTTATCTGGGGGCTTTATCTGTAAGAAATAACTGAAGAATATAACGTGTGCGCCTTTTATATGTAATTTTTAAATACTCAGTAACCTTACAAATTTAGGAAATTATTCTGTGTAAGCTAATGTTTTATTTAGTTTTAGATACTTTGGCTTTAAATTTATCATAGTAATCGTTCTTATTTTCTGATAATGCCGTATATGGACGTCCGTCTCCAGAAAAATCGGCACATTTATACACACAAACATAAAAAAAATATTTTTAAAACATTTGTGTTTCATGATTTGTACTAAGCTTTTCCATTTATGATTAGTAAATATAGTTTTTACTTAATAATAATGTCATCTCAAATTAGACTGAAATTAATACAGAATTTTAAAAGATTTAAATAAAACTTAATAATTTTTTATAATTAAATCTTTTAAAAAAAGAAAATAATTTTTGCAAATTTTAATTATTCATCGTATTTTTTTCCTAAGGCAAGAGTGTTCTTAATATATCGTTTTCATCAAAGCAATTAAAAGCTTTTCTAGTCAAATAATAACTTAGTTTTATTGCTTTTTTATTTTACGATTCATTGAAATTTTTTGGTAAATGGTGTTTCTGCTTTATCCAAAAAAAAAAAAATTGATAATTTAAATTCTTCAAGGAGTTTTGCTTTTAACTGATATAAATATTACGGATGTGAAATGTAATTTATCGAAATTTCAGAAAATTAAATAAGTGGGTGTGACTAACAGATGTAAATAAAAATATATATTTAACAATTTTTGCATATCTATAAGTCTACCATTCGTCCATGCTTAGAATATTGTTTCCATATATGGTCCGGTGACACTGGTATTTACTTTGAACTTCTTGATAAGATCCAAAGAAAAATCTGCAATATTATTGGCCCTGATCGGGTGGCTCAGCTCCGGTCACTTTCCTACCGCTGTAAGGTTGCCTCTCTATTGTCTTTTCTATAAATAATTTCATGGTAATTGTTCGGATGAGCTCTTTTTGCTATGGTACCTAGAGTTTTTAAATTTAAGTGCAGCTCTAGAATAGCGTTGAGATCTCACCAATTTAAAGTTGGGCTGGCTCGATGTACTCCTAAATTCTATGCTAACAATTTCTTCTCTCGCACTTCTTGCTTGTGGAACTCCCTTCCGGCTCCATACTTTCCAGCCAACTTTAATCCGCAAAAATTTAAATGCAATGTCAATCACTATCTACTGTCCGCCTGATTACTATCTCTTCTTTCTGCTCATCATTAATGTTGCTGTTCCTAATTCTTCCAGACCCTGTAGCCCATTGTGTTTTAGTAGCATTACTGTCTTGCTTAGAGAAAATCAAATTAAAAAAAACAAAGACAAAAAAAAAGAAATAAGATTATCTAAAAAATGAATTTCTAAAATAATTTCCTTCATTTGTGAATAAGTCCTGAAAGTTTCATTAAAATTCGACAATTATTTGATTTTTGCAAGAATTTCTAAAATGTGTTTTTATTGTAAAAAAAAGCCCAAATTTCCAGTACGAAACTTTGGTCCCCCCCACCATCACTGACACAAGAAAATCAAGATGTTTAACCAAAAATTCGATCGTGCTAGAAAGGGTTAAAAAATTTAATTAAATCAAATAATACTATGGTTTTTCCTCTTAGTAAAGACTTTGACGCTAAAGCTTTCTTTTTGTCAAGGTTGGGATATTTTTTCATCATAGTATGCTCTTTTCAGCGAATTCGTGGAGGTAACTAATATTTTTAAACCAACAATTAATCTAACACTAAGTTCATGACCATATCTACCTGAAGACTTAACTTTGACAGACATGAAAACATAATGGTTCCCAGTTTGCACAGTATTTATTGTTTGATCTGGCTGCTGTGTAACGCGTCCTGTCTAGACTGTCACCAAGATGCAAACAAATGTTTGGGCTTTTAGCTTCGACTTCTGGTTGCAAAATAAAAGCAAACGATGCTGTCATGTATACTTTGTAAAGCATAAGTTTTTTTCAGTGTTCAAAAATTAGATTCTTTCCATAAAGAATTTATATAAAAAGAAGACAATAAAAATAAATCATTGCCGTAGTTTTGCAAGTCCCTTTTCCCACAGCACTTGGATTTTTCCACCGTCCCCAGGGAAGCGTTAATATCCTTCTTTTTTTTTTAGCTGGCTAATCAGAGATCTATGACAGGCTTTTAGATAAATATTTGCCAACCTCAATGATATTTGGCACAGTGAGGCCAGGAGACGCCAAGATATTTACAGCCGTACTTTGGTATCCGCGAGGAATTAGATTCCAGAATTCCATACGGATACTAAAATGGAACATGTAGACTTTGTGTAGGACATTGCTGCAACAACGCCACTGCCGTTTCAGAAGCAAGTATATGGAGCTGCTAGCTGTTTACTCAAACGATTCCAAGTAATAGTGCTTCGTCTCCTAGATTTGTTAGCAAGTAAGGATCCCAGTTTACCCTGTTATTTGCATAGAGAGAAGGGACGGGGTTCTTATAATTCGTAGGTGCATTATTAGTGCGAAGTGAAAAAAATAAAATCAATCGGAATTTGAACTCGGTTCGCCGGTTTCATACTCTGCACCAATAACCGTCAGGCTATCTACACACTTCTATAATAAAACTGGCGTAGTACTTGCATATAATCTATGCCTATCTTTCCGTATACTTTCAACCATATCTATATTACTTATAACATCTATCCAAATGTCTCACAGTGAATTAGTGTTGGTTCGTGAACTTGGTAACATAGTAATTGTAAGTTCAATCTCCGAGCCAGGCAGTGTGTACATGGACTCGGTGGAAACTGTGTGAGTAGTGACAGCAGTACTAATAAGAACAAGATGAGATACTTCAAGACATAGGCAGTGGATTCTGATGAAGGCTGGTGGGGACAACGACTGAAACGTTGTGATGACGACAAAAAATATGAAGATAATATTCCTCGTATAAATAATGTAAATTACTTATTGTTGTAACCTAGGGAGAGGTTACTGAATAGAATAATCAAACGAAGGTTGGAAATGAAGGATAATACTTAGGACAAGAACAACACATATAAGATTTGCCGGCGGCGCGTAGAAAAAATAGTCAACTGCTAGAAGTGCGTCTAGTGAATTCCACAACGAATCTCTAGATGCAGAGCAACATAAAGTATTTACTACTGTATTGATGTGAATGGAGACATACCTATTATCGTCCGTAGGTATGCTACAACACTTATAATATATAATATAACGAAAATACTGTACGTTGGTAAATATTATATTGACAATATAGACAAAATATTTCGACTAAAAAAGAAAAGATGATATTCAATTACGTCCAGCCATTACGTCAAATTAATGCAGCTTTTCATTCATCATTAAAATCAATATTTTAAAATCAGCTTTCATATAATTCCTTGCCTTCTCTCTCTCTCTCTCTCTCTCTCTCTCTCTCTCTCTCTCTCTCTCTCTCTCTCTTATCCCTTTTTACATTTTCTTTTAGACATTTCATAGCTAGATTAGCAGTTAAGTCTCATCGTTTTACAGAAATTGTTAAAAATTACCAGATGTAACGGTGGGTTCTATTTTAATAGTTTCTTCCTTCGCACTTCTCACCTGTGGAACTCTCCTCCGGTTTCTTACTCTCTTGTCAACAACGACCATCACCATGTAAATGCCTCCGTCTCCTTGAATGCGTCTTCGTTGTATTGTCCTTTCTTCTCAATGAGGTTTTCTCGGTTTCATTCACTTTTAATATTACGCTGGCTCGCTTTTTGCTATTACAAGTGGTTTTGTTCGGAAAATAATGTCCGGTTTTAGAAATAACTTGTATTCTTCCATTAATGTATTTGAACAGAATTTAACTCAGTCAAAATATGAACCCTAAACATTGACTTACAAGGTTATTTATGCCTTTACATGAAACATGTTTTTGTGTTCTAATGGTTTTAAAAGAGTTAAGCTGCTTAAGTGGCAATCAGTGGGTAGGATCGGGGTGGGGGGATATGATGGATGCCGGTGAGCATCCTGGCAACATGTGACCGAGGATTGTCATGAAGCAGGACTGAAACCCTGTCGATTAACCAGTGCCGGTTGCATTTTGTTTAATTGAATGTGCATTTTATTGAGTTTGTTGGTAGTAAACTTCGACAGTGATGCTCTGGTTCGATTCCCGTGAGCTGTAATGGATAAAGCCAATGGCGGATCTCCAGAAAGTCTGGTGAAGCAATTTCGGTTTTGGAAAATGTTTGGGTTCTTCGTCATGCTCAAGACATTTATGATTTTATTAAAAGAACCATTTTTTATCTTGTGGTGAAACTCGTACTATACAATGCACAACGACAACAACAATAATAATAATTAATCAAAATGATTGACGTAACTTCCAATATTTTACAAAACTTTCAGATGAGTGCAATTTCCAGAAAAAAGGAGACAATATTTAACAATGTTTTCACTGTAAGTCTGCCTCTTTGAAGTTATTTTTTCTTTTATTAAAGTTTCACGCAATATAGGATTCAAGAGCCACTCAAGGTAGAGGATTACTTAATGAGGTTGTTGTAGGATTGGTAAGAGAAGGAGGAGGAGGAGGAGGAGGAGGAGGGACCCTGAGGATATGTAGGTTAGATAGATTTGAGGAGGTTAAGATGTTAGTGACTGGGGAAGTATCATTTCGGGAGTTTATTTCACAAAGTAGTGGTTCTCGGAAAGAGTGAAGAACTGTGGAAATATTGTTAAACATTTTGTCTTTTTATCTTTTCTGGAAATCGCGCTTTTCCGGAAGTATTGAAAAAGTTACGTCAATCAATTTGAATAATAATAATAATAATAATAATAATAATAATAATAATAATAATAATAATAATAATGTCCCTGGTAACATCAACATAAAAGTGGTCCAGAAGATCGCTCTACTAGGAATATCCAATAAACTATGAAAAGTGCTATAAATAAATAATTCTCCTATCGGGCCTAAGGACCATAATTTGGACCCGGCTGTACAGGATACAAAGCAAGAAACATAACATACACGAATAATAATAATAATAATAATAATAATAATAATAATAATAATAATAATAATGATAATAATAATAAAAAACAAAATGGTTGACGTAACTCTTCCAATATTTTTCAACAGTTAAGAGAAGAGCGCCATTTGAGAAAAGAAAAAGAAAAGACACGGTGTTTGACAAATGTTCAACAATGTTTCGACTGTCTGTCTGTCTTCTTCAAGTTATCATATTACGCACATTTCAATTGCTTGCCATTCACGTTGATTACCAGTACAACCGTTTTCTCAAGACAAGCGACGTCTGTGCAATGTCTTTGTAGATTTTCTTTTGGATTCTTTTTATTTGTGTACAATTTTTAAACATAATTTCAAGAAGACAGTCATACTGTCGAAATGTTGTTGAAGTGCTATCTTTTCTTTTCTTAAATAGTGCTCTTCTCTAAGTATTATTATTATTATCATTATTATTATTATTATTATTATTATTATTATTATTATCATTATTATTATCATTATTATCATTATTATTATCATTATTATTATTATTATCATCATCATCATCATTATTATTATTATTATTATTATTATTATCATTATTATTATTATTATCATTATCATTATTATTATTATTATTATCATTATTATTATTATTATCATTATCATTATTATTATTATTATTATCATTATTATTATTATCATTATTATCATTATTATTATCATTATTATCATTATTATCATTATTATTATTATTATTATCATTATCATTATTATTATTATCATTATTATTATTATTATTATTATCATTATTATTATTATCATTATTATTATTATTATTATCATTATTATTATTATTATTATTATTATCATTATTATCATTATTATTATTATCATTATTATTATCATTATTATTATTATGATTATTATTATTATCATTATTATTATTATTATTTTTATTTCCTTTGATATCTGGCATTTACACATTTCTTTCCGGGTCCCGCCCAGGGACCTAAGGTTAGAAATGGCATCATGACACTTTCCACTGCAAAAAAAAAAAAAAATAATAATAATTACATAAATAAAGCCCTTCGTAAAGTGTGGGCTGTACTTGTCAGAACAATTTTTTGTATCTCTTTGAGGCATGGACTTCCAGGGATCCTTTCAATCAGCCTACTGGAATCTTTTCCAACCAGTCCAAGGGCTCCAACTACAACAGGGATTGCTGATGTTCCCATGTGCCACATTTTTGAGATTTCTATTTCAAGGTCCTTGTATTTTGACAGTTTTTCGAATATCTTCAAAGATACATTGCAGTCTGCAGGGGCTGCCATATCAATAAGGAGGCACTTATTTTGTTTGTGGTCTTTAATAACAATGTCTGGGCGGTTGGCTTTGATTGTTCTGTCAGTGTGTATTGTGTAGTCCCATAGAATTGTAACAGGTCCTATCTCCGTAACCGGGTCAGGGTGGTGTTCGTACCAGTTTCTTTCAATTTCCTTCCCGTAGGAGTTGCAAATTTTCCAGTGCAGATATTGGCCCACTCTGTCATACCGGGTTTTATATTCAGTGGATGCCAATATCGTGCAACCTGATTATTATTATTATTATTATTATTATTATTATTATTATTATTATTATTATTATTATTAATGTTTGAGAAATAATATTATGGCGTCGAGCTTAGTAGAAATAACCGTATGAATTAAAAGTATAGGCGACTGTAGAATGCCCTGGAAATATTAAAAAAAGCCTCGAATTCGTATATAAGACGCAAGGTGATTTTTTCAGTCATTTTTTATGGAGGAAAGTTGAATTATATATGCTAGTAAATACGGCACCTCCTTTACCACTTGGATTAGTATACTAACCCGAATGGAAACATGTCAAAACGATATACTATAGGCATTAAGATTTGATGCAAACCTGTAGGTGTTTATGTAGGAATAGTGAGAAGACCTGCTTGTATTTGATCTCCACTGAAAACCTACTAGATAGTCGTAATAGAAAGAAAATGTTAGTAAACAGAGAAGGCTACTCTAGCTTTGTGAGACTTTCTGGCACTTTATCTCTATTGAAAACCACTAGTTTTACCTGCTGTTAATGCTCAATGAGTACAAATAATAATGGCAGAATTATTTCTTCCACCATTTTAACAGCAGCTATTTGTCCCTGACTCTTTTCATTTATGTCCGATTACAAAAGAAGTGCTTGACTTATTTCGTCTCTATTGACTCAGGCTACCTTTTGTGAGCTGTTGTTTTCAGTCGAAAAAAGCGGCGTCAGAGAAGATAAAGTTAAAGCCCATACCGCTTTTTAAAAAAAATAATAACAGCAAGCACTTGCATGGCTTCATACGCGTGCTTAAGAGCTTATTAAAAGGTCGAATGGAGCCTCTTAAAACGCCTTCATATTTCGAGACATATGTGTTCTTTGTCCCGACTCGAAGTGATTGGGATTTGGTGGCTTGTATTTTCTAGGACACTTAGTACGTAAAGGAACTTCCTAAATTTCTCGGCTTTCATCTTTTTTTCAGAAATTTCTCTTCAGTCACGGTAAATCAAATGTCACTATCCATTGGCTCAAACCAATGTGAATAAATAACTTTCACCAAGTGCTCAGCGAGGTACGAAATCACTGTTAGTATCATATGAGACAGTTCTCGAAATGTGACTCTCTCGTTCTAAAACACTCCGCCTGCCCATAAGCGGCGTACCTAGCTTTTGTGTCGCCCGGGGCAGTCGTAAAATTTGCCGCCTCTATTTCAAAACTAGACAACATGCTACTTCATTATACTAGTTCACCTAAATGCCCACCCCGTCACCAAAACAAAAAAAAAACAAAAAAAAACAAAACGTGCCAGCTGGGGCAGACCGCTCCTTCGTCTAGGTACGCCAGTGCTCCTCAGGTTTATAAATACCTAAAAACGAATACAATCGCGAACGTTTTATATACTTCTTATGATTTTAAATACAGACATTTTAAAACAGTATATATTCGAATAATATATCAAAACAAAGCAGAAAGACCTAGAATACGAAAAAAATATTACCCATCGCAAAGACGTGAATTGAAAAATAAAAAATAAAACAACAAATCCAGAAAAAAAGCTAACAGGTTATCTGTTGTAATTTAGAGAGAGGTTACTGAATAGAATAATCAAACGAAGGTTGGAAATGAAGGATAATACTTAGGACAAGAACAACACATATAAGATTCGCCAGCGGCGCGTAGAAGAAGTAGTCAACTGAATATTAAAATTTGCAAGTTAATAGTATATAATATATATATATATATATATATATATATATATATATATATATATATATATATATATATATATATATATATATGTGGGTGTGTATGTGTGCGTGTGTGTCCAAATAAGATAAGAACAAATGGAGTATAATTCCACTGTCCATTTACCATTTAATTTAAACGAGAGCTTAATACAGAGTAGAGCTGAATATTATTTATTATCGGAGATTAAAACAAAAACATGTTATCCCTCTACCCTTTGCCCTTAACTTCCTGTGAACGTTGCACGTCATACTTCTCTATATTTTACGAAATAATCTAATCATTTGTATGAGATGCAAACGAGATTGTCTAGGATTCTATATAGACAATTTCATGTCATAAGCTATATAACTTTTTCAGTTGGTTTAGATTTTAGCGTAGGTTTCCTATGTGATTGGTTAATCACGGTACACGCACAAGACTCATTTTAATTCTGTTTTTTTTTTCATTTTCTCTTTCTTTTTTAAATAAAGATGTATTCTGCTTTTGAAATTAATCGTTCACTCACTAGTAATTTATCATCGCCCGAGGAGATACATTTATGGTGTTGAAACACGATTGCTATTGTGTAGCGATTTCTAACATATTTTGTTTTAATCTCCGATAATAAATAATGCTTGTTCTCATCCCTTGAAAGGTATATATATATATATATATATATATATATATATATATATATATATATATATATATATATATATATACCTTTCAAGGGATGAGAACCAGCAATGGAACCTGAAGCTTTAGGAGAATTGAAAATCTAAGAAAAAAAAAACCTTATATCGATGTTAGTTTTACAAGAATCAGAAAGGAGAGAGCAGAATTATTGAGAAGGCTTAATGACTTTTTTACGTAGATCTTTCTCATTCGCACATCCATATCTAGAGATAGACATGCTATTGCGTCTTCTCTTTTTTGTTGTTCAATTGTTGGTAATCGCAGATTATAAACAAAAATGAACCAACTACAATGTTATATTTACCATAATATAAAGAAATATTATGACGAAATATAAAGAAATATTATAACAAAATATAAAGAAATATTATAACGAAATATAAAGAAATATTATTACGAATATAAAGAAATATTATAACGAAATATAAAGAAATATTATAACGAAATATAAAGAAATATTATAACGAAATATAAAGAAATATTATAACGAATATAAAGAAATATTATAACGAAATATAAAGAAATATAAAGAAATATTATAACGAAATATAAAGAAATATTATAACGAAATATAAAGAAATATTATAAAGAAATATTATAACAAAATATAAAGAAATATTATAACGAAATATAAAGAAATATTATAACGAAATATAAAGAAATATTATAAAGAAATATAAAGAAATATTATAACGAAATATAAAGAAATACTATAACGAAATATAAAGAAATATTATAACGAAATATAAAGAAATATTATAACGAAATATAAAGAAATATTATAAAGAAATAACTATGAAAATTACAATATTAAACAAGAGAATTTAAAAAAAATTCATAACGTTTATTATAAATTATCTGAATTTATAAAATAGCAATTTTATAAAATTATAATTGTAAACAAATTCTAATTGTAATTATAAATGTTTTGAAAAAAAAGGAGGCATTTTCCGGCCATTTCTTTCATTTGCTGTTGCCACATAAATTCATTAAATAAGTGGATAACATCTGAATTAATACATTTTTCTCAAAAAATGACAAGAAAACTGTTAAATACTATTTATTTATGAGAATGTCTATTTACAAGAATAATTTGGCAAAGTTTAACAAGCGTAGCCGTAAAAAGAGAGAATATACCGTATTAACGGGTGTCAAGAGAAAAAAAAACATTCATTTGACACACCGTTTACATTTTTTTCTTTTTTGGCAGGTACGTTTGTTATACTTTGCCGTTACCATATAGGAGAAATTTTCAGTTTTCTGTTGCGATAGCAAGAGTTACAGTGACGTTATCTGAATGGAAGTATAGGTCAATGATTGCAATAATGTCATCGCGGTTTTTATTACAAATAATTATAATAATAATTATTAAAAACTTTTGTCACGGCATAGTCTAGGGTGTCACTGACATTGACGTAGGAATGCTCTCTCTGATTGTTTTTTCCGATAAAACCAAATTCTTCTATTCTGTCTTAATATATTATTTTGTATTGAATTCTCTTGAGCCGATGTACATTCGATTCTTATGCTTGTCTCATTATTGTGGTCGTGTACCAGACCGAGGCCAGAGTAATCTTATGCCCGTGTAAAAAGTTTCCAGTTAAAATTTACTTTACAACTGTTTATTCAGTTCCGAGTTTTCCAAAATGAGTACAAAGGAATTCTTTTTTCATATACCTATGCAATGAAAAGCTAAGTGCGTCTCGCCGTTGAGTAATGCTTAGCAAGCTAGTCTAGCAGAACATTACATGCGGTGAATCTGATCATTGAAGGATGCTCCACACGTGTAGCTTTGTACCAGACTAAATTCGGTATAGAAAATACTCACATATAAACAGATAACAAATAGTGACACACTTACTCCTTGTAAGTAGATATGTTAAACAGAAATACTTACAAAAAAAGCACAACAAATTTAAGAGGGATATGGGGAATTTTAAATGAAATATAGATGAAAGAATAAGTCAAAAAGCTGGCTGTCTAGGAGGGTTGGAACCGGGTCCCTACAGACATATTACACCGAGAATAGGTGTCTTTGGTAGAAGGAAACGGTTATAGCTGCCTGAAATTTTACAGCAGGACGCCATTAAGATCTAATAGGCAATTTTTGGCTTCTTTCATGCACATTGCACAGACCCTTTATGTATGACTATACATTTACAAAAGTTTCCTTCAAAGAAACAGATAAGATATAATATATATATATATATATATATATATATATATATATATATATATATATATATATATATATATATATATATATTACCAGTTTGTTACTGGAAGGGATAATTCCGAGGAGAGTATAAATCCAGGGAGAGCTCAAGGTAGACTACAGAGCATTATTATTGTTATTATTATCATTATATATATATATATATATATATATATATATATATATATATATTAGTAATGAAAAAATTGAAGGTTGCCTGCCAAATCAGTGCCATATATATTTTGTCTTTGAGACGTTCGCTGTGCAAACAGAAGGATTTCGTACTGGACCTCTAACTAATTTCAGTTTTTTAACTATTTTTCTCCAGACACATTACCCATCTCCTTTTATTGAGAATTCTAGCGAGGTTCGAAACCGGTTAGCTAGATCGTTTTTCAGTTTTATCTTTTACTTACTATCATTATGAGTGGTAATAAATATAAAAATTGTCTTTTCATGGAGGTGATATATATATATATATATGTCTGTGTGTGTTTGTTTTTGTCTGTGTGTGTGTGTGTGTGTGTGTGTGTGTGTGTGTGTGTGTGTGTGTGTGTGTGTGTGTGTGTGTGGAGTATTTGAGAAGAAAGTTTTAACTTAAGCTGGTGAAAG
This sequence comes from Acanthosepion esculentum, assembly GCA_964036315.1. NCBI lineage: Eukaryota > Metazoa > Mollusca > Cephalopoda > Sepiida > Sepiidae > Acanthosepion > Acanthosepion esculentum. Next base: position 92,606,288 of record OZ038507.1, on the reverse strand, counting down.
ACCGATGAAATTTGTTTTGTTAAGGATGTTTTGGTTCAATTTTTTTTTCTATGTTTAGAACCGTTTTCTTGGATATCGGAGTAAATTGAAATATAAATTCATATCAGCTCGACGTGACACGTGAACACAAAATGTTTGAAAAATGACGAAACTGAAATAGCGTAAAAAAAAAACAACAAAAAACGAAACACTTTGATAATGGCTTATGAAAATCCAAACTCATTAGACACTGGACGATTCATATTTAAAGTTGTACCAGAAATAAGGAAAATGATTTGAAACGCAGACAAAATAAACTAGCAATGCAAAGCAACGTATTTTCATTGGTCTTTCATCAAATATACATTAGAAGTATGTAATGCTGAACATGAGTATGCCGTTGACTAAACTATATATCAATTTACGGTAGTCAGATTAGCTTCAAAATTAGGTCTTCAAAAATCGCAGGAAACGCGAGTATATATATATATATATATATATATATATATATATATATATATATATATATATATATATATATATATATATACAAATTTCCAAAAGGATAGAATACCGGTAGAGCTCAATGTCCAGGACAGAACAAGAATATAATATAAAAGGCTCAAACACTAATATTCCATGGTTATAATTTATTATATTGGAATCGTAATCACGATCCAATTCATCAGACCTACAAATTCAAAACTTATCACATTTAAAACTTTTTTTTTGAATTTGTAGGTCTGATGAATTGGATCGTGATTACGATTCCAATATAATAAATTATAACCATGGAATATTAGTGTTTGAGCTTGTTATATATATATATATATATATATATATATATATATATATATATATATATATATATATCAATGAATATACACAATATCCAACGATATAGGACGACTCGGATTTTCATGCAGTTCTTGCAATCTTCATGTGCAAATATGTTGTCACCTGTTAACTCCATAACGGTTAGAACACACACACACACACATATGTATGTATGTATGTATGTATGTATCTATCTATCTATCTATCTATCTATCTATCTATCTATCTATATATATATATATATATATATATATATATATATATATATATACACACCGGGTGTAACAGCACAATTGTCCAAATCGTGTTGCAGCATAAATAAGTGTCCATCCCCAAAATGCTTAATATCTAAAAAAAAAAAAAAAAAGCACTAGAGTTCTTTTTTCCAGGTTTTCAGATGAGATGTTTAGCCATCTTGACACCATTTGTCGTAAGAATCACTGAAAAACCCTTTGAGATATTCAGCTAGAGAGGGAACAGATTAAAATCATTTTGTCCCAGACCCACTGTCTTTCCAAGTGAGCAATGGTGAGAAGAAAAAGATCACTTGGGCCTTCAGTAATGGTACCAACATTCATACTCTGGTTCCCATTTTAAAAATCCATTCAAGAACCATCAAGAGAATGGTGAATAAGTTTAAAAAAGAAGGAATAGTAGAAAGGAAAACGGGATCAGAAGATCACAACAGGAAGAGAGATCATCAAATTAATGTTAAAGAGATCAATTAGAAAAGATCCAACTCAATCCATAAGACGGTTGGCACGTGAGAGAGGAGTTTCAGTTATGACAGTCCAGTGAAAAAAAGGCTTGGGAATGAAATCGTACATGAAACATGTGAGGCAGCACGTTACTCTAAAATAGAAAGTTAAAAGGTTAGAGAGTGCAAAATCATTTTGAATAAGTTGGAAAATGATCCTGGAATAATATATAACTATATTTGAAAATTTCATGAGCTTGCCATCCTAAGCTAATGATAAACCTGACATATACGTTTATTATCGATTTCATCATGATTCTTCTGTTAAGCTTGGAGAGGAATTATACATTCTTATAGCTCAAAGTAAAATTCAATAGTGTTATAAAACCTCTGAGAATTCCAGTAAGATATCTTTAATCATTTCTAAAAATCAAGGGTTCAGAGAATAATCTAATAATTGGACAATTTTGCTGTTAGTCGATTTGGACAATTTTGTTGTTACACCCAGCATATATATATATATATATATATATATATATATATATATATATATATATATATATATATATATATATATATATGAAAAAATATAGTCTTAAAGTGTGCTATATTTATGGGATAAAGTGCTCAATATCAGAGATAGAGCGTGTGTAAATATAATGATTAGATCTAGCATGAAACAGACTGTCGCCTCTAAGTGTTGACTTCTATGTTCACTTTTATATTTATATATATATATAAATATATATATATAAATATATATATATATGTAGAGATATATAAATATATATATGTGTGTGTGTGTGTGTGTGTGTGTGTGTGTGTGTGTGTGTGTGTGTGTGTGTGTGTGTGCAGAGAGTGGAGCCACTCTTCTATAATTAGATTATTTGGAAAACCATTAAGCTGTTGCAATCAACGTCCAAAATGGCATAAGCTTAACCTTCTCAGCCCTTGGAGTAATGTTGACGGCATTTTTTAACAGGGTCCGCGGGTTAAAAGTATCAGCCTTTTCAAGGCTTGAAACAGAGACGGCTGAACAGGGAGCAGCTACAAAGCAACGCTTCGTTTCCTCGCAATTTAAGAAGATTTTTAGAACATTTCCAGCTGGCCCTTCCATGTTTTGGGCGAGACAAATTTGTTTTATTTCCATCAAAAAATCTCATAAATAAAAATAAATTATATATATATATATATATATATGTGTGTGTGTGTGTGTGTGTGTAATTTTATAATATATATATAGATAGATGTATATATTTCATATGAATTTCATGAAAATATCACTATATATACCCACATGCATGCACGCACACACACCAGGATTGTATAGATAAACGGATGAAATAGTATATAAACTATAATTCATGCATATATATATATATATATATATATATATATATATATATATATATATATATATATATATATATATATATATATAATCTGAACGGAATGCATCTAATTAAATTTTAAACACAATCATGATACATTCTGTAAGTGCTATAATATAAAGGCTGCGTTGGATAAATTGCCGTCTAAATTATGCAAAAATGAAAATAACTCTGACATCTCATTTTAACAGATATATTTACCGAAATTACACTGAAATATCTTGAAATACTAAACAGTAAATTTATTCAACAAAATCGCTGTCGATTTTAACCACGGACTCCAGACGACATTGGAATCTCTTGTAACTTTTCTGGACGATCTCCTTGTTTATGTTGGTGAATGCTGACATAATCCTTGCCTTCAGTTGATCTTTCGTGTGAAAAGAAGTTTTATTGTTCTCTCGCTCAACGGCGCCCCACGCATAATAATCAAGGGGGTTGTAGTCTCGGGAGTTAGGTGGCCAGATCTTAGTGGGTGATGTGGTCGCAGAAATTGTCTGACAGCCATGAGTAGCAAGTCCAGTTGCCAGACATAGAGTCTTCCAGCAGCCACCTTCTTTACACAGGGCAGCATTATCTCCTCGGGCCATTTGATGTAGCCCTCCGTGTTTAGTCTGAGACCCTGTGGGAAGATGAATGGTGGCATAACTTAATTTAATTGTATTTAGGTAGCAAGAATTGTTTTGTTAAATTCAACCTACAAGGTCTGTACATTTAAAGTTTTATTATCTTTTCCCAGTTTCTGAATGAGTGTATATCAGAATTAAAATTATGAATAAACCATCCAAAGTTCATGTTTTCATGTTCTTTCGACCGTCTTCATCATAACAAACATTGGATGCTATCAGAATGATATTCAATATTTTCTGGTTCGAGGTATTTTTAGATCGCTGAAATTAGAATGAAAATCAGTTCAAAACGATGTCTTAAGGTAGCGATTGAACGGAAAACCGTGTATTGAATATTTATACGTATTTTGTATCTTTGTACGCCTATTAAAATAAATATATCGAAGGAATATTAAATATTTGAGACATACAACTTGAATATACGAATTCATGTGGGGCAGGAAGAGACAACTTTTTTCGAATTTTAAGTGAACCAACTTACTTAACTACACATTATTATTTTTTTTTATTAAATACTTTCAGCAATTTAATATTTTATTGACATTTTAGCTACTTAAGCTTTATGTTTGAAGATGATTTCTGGAAAAATAAAATTTCAAAATACTAACAATATAATAAATTTAAAACTTCATAACTGGGAGCGAGATAAGCTATGAGAGGCGGAAGTAATTTTTACGTACATCTCTTTTTTCTGAAATTCTATGGTATTATTTATTTATTAATTTTTATATATCTCGGTTATGAAAGAAATTAACAACTGAAATAATATAAAAATAATACCATAAAATTTCATCAATCAAATAGCTATCTAATAATTATAGGTACCTCTCTAATTTTTATTAAATTTCATTTTTTAATGTGTCTATTTTTAATTTTCCTTATTTTTGATATTTATTGTTTGTTTCCGTCCTTAAAACTAAAAAATAAAATAATTAAAACTGAAATAAAAAAATAAAAAATAAAAATAATTGCATTATGTCCCATACGGAAAAAGAATAATTTAATTATATTTAAAATTTTAAATTACAATATTTAGTGAAATAGGATGGATAAATTTTCATTTTAACACCCGAGCGCTAAATTCACTGCTGAATGGGCATATTTACTTCCTTTCCTTGCAGAAATTAGTACGCGCTTCCGTTGAGCGATTTAAAAAAATTTTTTTGTTCTTAATTTAAGAAGAAAGTTAACTTTCATTCAAATATATGTAAACATCGACAAATAAAAGAATAACAAGTAATTTTTTTTATGAAGGATGAAAAGAAAAATTAATCGTTCTCTCTAACCCCAAAAAGATTAGAGCAATTGAAGCAATTATTTAATTTAATGATTTTTATTTTTTAATTTGTTCCCTTCTTCTTTAGGGTTAGGTGTTAATGCTAGGGAAAGGGGTTTCTTTCTGTATAGAAGAAGGGGACAAATGAAAAAAATAATGAAGAAATAGAATCAACCCATCTACTTTAACAAGTTTGTTCATTAATTTTTAGCGCGTACTAATTTCTGCAAGGAAAGGAAGTAAATAGGCCCATTCAGCAGTGAATTTAGCGCTCGGGTGTTAAAATGAAAATTTACCATAGGATATAAAAAAGAAAATTAAAAATTTTCAAAATGCGACGTTGATAGTGAATCAGAGAATTTAACACTTGCTCGCCAGAAGGAAAACAAAATGGTGTCAGGCCATCGCTGTCAAAGGAACAACTTTTAAAACGCGTGATTTTGTCCATCTATACATTTGAAGAAAACTTTGTTAATACATTTTTTGCATATTCAAAAAGTATTTTAAAAATACTTTTTGTTCGCTGTTTGTAATAGGCTTTAAAATTTATGTAAAAATAGATCTACTTAATAAATGCATTTTCTAAAGTACACAAACAGAGACGTAATTTTAAAATATTTAACAATTTTATCACATTTTTATATAAAATTGAAAAAAAAAAAGAAAATTCTTGTAAAAGTTCATTTTCCATCCGAAAAATATTTGGTCTTCAGATAATAGTTTCCTTAACATATATTATTCCTAAAAGCAATTAAAAGCTTTTTAAATTAAATAATGCCTTAGTTTTTATTTGTTTTTTATTTTACAATTCAGGGATGAATTATGGGTAGTGCGCACATTCGATTTTACAACAAAAAAATCGATAATTTATATTCTTCTAATTCTGCTTTTAACTAATATAATCATTAAATTACGCAAGGTCGAATTTTCGAGTATTCATAAAATTAAGAAAGTTGGTGGGGGTTAACAGATGTAAAAATATTTTTAACATGATTTAAAAAAAAATAAAACATATCTAAAATAATTTCATTCGTTTGTGAATAAGTTCTGAAAGTTTCATTAAAATCCAAAAATTATTTGATTTTTGCAAGAATTTACAAATTAATGGTTTTTCTCACCTGCAAAAACGGCACAAAAATTTAATGGTAAATATTACGTGACGTAAAAAAAAAACAAGATTTTGTTGTCTCCTCTTAATAATAACATATTTTGACGATAAAACTTTGTTTTTATTAAGTTCGGGGCATTTTTTTCATCTTGCTATGGCGTTCATTTGGCGAATTATTGGAGATACCTATTTGTTACAAAATAAAATCCTTGCATTTGTCCTAATGAAGTTAACCAGTTTCCCTTTATTCACATGTATATAATTTTTCTTGATTCTTACACACACACACACACACACACACACACACACACACACACACACACACACACACACACACACACACACACACACACACATATATATATATATATATATATATATATATATATATATATGTGATGTTTTTTATTATTTCGAATATTATTTTTTTGGTGGAAGCCATATTGCCTATACTGAAATGTTTCGGAAGATGAGTCATATAATAATGTTCTGAAACATTTCCCTAAGAAGAGAATTTCTGAAAAGATAAAAGTGTTTAGTTGTCATAAGAGGTTTGAAATCTAATTAAGAAGCACTTGGGGAATATATTCAAACCGATGATCATCTAACAAGACAGAATAAGAAACCCCTCAGATTTTTTAAGTGGAAAAGATATTTCAGTGTCTGAGTAAATTTAAAGACGTTAATTTACTCAAGATTAGGTCATCAGACTTTGAAGGCGTACTTCAAATGCCGGCTGCGATTTCTCATCTTCAGCCTGGCTGTTCAGGCGGCTAATTTGTGTTTGTTCAACACCCACACATCCAATCTGTGGTTTATACTACAATTATGCCGAGCAGATCTTAGTTGCAGTTCAAATACGTGCTCCACAATGGCTACAATCGTTTTAAAATTTAGGTTTATACTTTTAATTTTAATGGTTGTCAAGCCCTGATAGAGTTCAATCTGTCCTGCCATTTAACCCATAGCTGAGGGAAAAGAGGTGGATTCATACCTTTCACAAGGATATTTATACTAAAGTGAATGTAACTATTTCGATGTGAGTTCGAACTCGGATCGACGATTTCTCGTTTCGAGCCTCTAACCATCTGCACATCTTCAAGATTAGAATTAGTAGTAAAAAATAAAGCAATCCACCTCAAACATTGTTTTGAATAACTCCTTTCTCAGATAGATAGATAGATAGATAGATAGATAGATACATACATACATACATACATACATACATACATAGAAACAGAGATAGGTAGGTAGACATATGAACAGACTGAAGTAGATAGATATGAACATTGATAGATAGATAGATAGATAGATAGATAGATAGATAGATAGATAGATAGATCGGAACAGACTGGGACATATAACTATTGTGTGTGCTTTTGTATGTGTGTGAGTGTGTGTATGTGTGTGTGAGAGAGATAGAGAAGGAAATGGAGAGAGACAGAGAGAGAGAGAGAGTGAGTGTGTGTGTGCGCTGCCTCGCCTTCACTTTCCAGTCTTGATACCGTTCAAAAGCGTCTCCGTGGCCTTGTTAGTAACACATTATTTCGCCTCCCTACAGCCGTTACCCGACAGACGAAACGTCTTAAGCCTATTGCTACTCTGTCGCTATTTCAATGGCCTGTGTTTTGACGAGCTACATCCCTTAGTCATACACTGAGATAAATCATCCCCATTCCCTTCGTATTCCATTGGTAAGGAAGAAGTTAATTTCCGATAAATTATTCCCAATAAAACTTTGTGGAACAAACTCCGGAGAGCATGCTTCCCCATTCACTACAATCTTAACTTCGGGTTAGCCATTACCTTTCTTGTACACCGCCATAAACTACATTCTTATCTCTTCCTCTTACGTTGATGGAATAAACTCAGTAAGTAAACCTCTACTTTGAGTTGGGGAAATAATTAGTAATAAAAAAAACCGGCTAAGATCCTGAAAATGTTTAGACAGATTATACGAAGTGGCTAGGGCCAATAACTTTTCAGCAGCTCAAATACCAAGCTTGTAGACTTCTACCCAGTTGACTAAGGATTCAAATGATTGACAACGACGAATAGCAAACAAGTAACAATATTTCTGTTGGAAATTGACCAAACAAGCAGTAACAAAACTGTATTTTGGTGCCATTCGAGAAAAATTCTGAAGGGGAAGTAAAGTTGAAAATATGGTAAAAATATCTTCGAGTCGCAGCTCTCAGTTTCAGACAAATTTCTTGGCTGACTGACGTTTGAGCGGAAACCCTGCAGTGAACAGAAGCCGGGAAAATATTAGGTCCGTTAAATCCTGAAAGATGAGATACGATTATGTGTAAGTGCGAAAGTATTATTGTAGGTAAAAAGTCAAATAAAAGAAATAAATATGAGGCTATAATATCTCCAATATATATATATATATATATATACATATATATATATATATATATATATACATATATATATATATATATATATATATATATATATATATATATATATATATATATATATATATAAATATATATATATATATATAAATATATATATATATATATATATATATATATATATATATATAAATATATATATATATATATATATATATATATATATATATATATATATATATATATATATATGTATGTATATATATATATAATTCACATAGGAACAAATAGATAAAAAAACACATACGCACACGAGCAAATTAATAAATCAAATATGTATGTGTGTGGACATTTGTGTTGCTATGAGGGAAGTTCTCTTAATGTAAGTATATGCGAGAGTTTATGAGTATTTAAATATGAGTAAATATATATATATATATATATATATATATATATATATATATATATATATATATATGCTTACATCAAATTTTGTCCTTCTAAAGTGGCAACAGACATTCATACATTTTATATATATATAAAATCTGATGATATATATATATATATAATATCTGATGATATATATATATAATATCTGATGATATATATATAATATCTGATGATATATATATATAATATCTGATGATATATATATAATATCTGATGATATATATATATATATATATATGTATATAATATCTGATGATCGTATAAAGCATAAAACTGACAGTCTACTAGTGTCATTTATATGCACACACTGTTATATCTTGAGACGTACCATCTCTGATAAAGAACTTTTGACCTTTAAAATTTAGCAAAATTTAAACACACACACACACACACATATATATTTGTGTGCGTGTGTGTGTGTATTGATATAATAGGAAAGAACTGTTAGACTGATGATCCGAAGTTTTTTAGTATTTTTGTTTTTATTTTTAAAAATCAGTGCTCGATACAGAAGTAGAGTCGAGATTATAATTATTTACAAAAAAATATGATTCCATGGCAACACAGAATATGTATATGTGTGTGTGTGTGTGTGTGTGTGTGTGTGTGTGTGTGCGCGCGCGTGCGCGCATATTTACGGATGGTTGCAATAAATTGACCTTATAGTATTAGCTGCTTTCCACTTCTGGCATTTGTTCACATTGGCTCGGTATATAAGAACACCAAATTAGTTTTGCTATCTATCTATCTATCTATCTATCTATCTATCTATCTATCTATCTATCTCATTCCGATCTATCTATCTATCTATCTATCTATCTATCTATCTATCTATCTATCTATCTATCTATCTATCTATCTCATCTGTTCATATCTATCTATCTCATCTGTTCATATCTATCTATCTATCTATCTCATCTGTTCATATCTATCTATCTATCTATCTATCTATCTATCTATCTATCTATCTATCTAAGTATGCTTATATCTATTTATTCACCTAGACACACAAAACAAAAAAGAGTCTCTCCTGAAAGTCCAAACTGAAGACAAGATTAGATATATACTAAAATGAGAACTAGTATCGAACTTCATCCCGTCTGAAAATGATGAAGACTTGGACATCAACTAAAATTAAAATAACATTGATTTGTTTTTAATGTTTATCAACACTTTGTAGATTATTTCAAGCCAGAAGCTATTTTTCGATTATAAGAATTTTTTTGAGAGATCATAACGATTTACTGATACAGTAACCCATTGCCGGGTGGAGATGAGGTGGATCCATACATTTCCCAAGGGTATTTGCGAATATAACGAACCCAACTGGAATTGGAACTCGGCTCTGCGATTAACATTCCATTACATCACCCACAAATCCAAGCTTACTGCATCTGGCATTCCATAGTGGTCACCCATCTCGGTACTGACCAGGTTCGACGTTGTTTAACTTCGGTGATCGTAGGGGAACCAATGTTTCAACTTGGTAAGGCTAATAAAGTCAAGAACCTTAATATATACATATATAACATTCAAAGCTGAAGGCAAAATCTGGAGTGCCTAGCGACGAAACATGAAGACATGTGTGGATAATGTAACGATTATCAGTTACGACAGAGAAATCGGGGAGTTGAGTTCGATTTCCGGTCGTGTTCGTTGCATAGACCCTCGCGCAAGTACTCTTGGTAAATGTAGGTTTCCATTTGTTCTCCCAGCCTCCAGTTAGGGCAAATGAAACTAGTCTCATTACCAGTGCTTTACAACCAATCTAGGAAAAGGAAAACCGTTTACAGCCGTGGCGAGGTGCATAAATGGAAAGGTTACTGAATTCACAGTCAACATTGATCTTCAAAAGTTTAATGAAATATCCATCGCTATCTTCCGTCTTCTTAATTCGTCTTCTGTTCTTGTCTCTCCTTAATAATGTTTTCTTTTTCTCGTATTTTCTCACACTCAGTACACACTCCGCGTCATAGCGGCTTTATTGCCTTGCTTGCGGTGAAACGAATAAAATAACAAAACAAACTACAGTGCGGTCTTGTGTGCTTTATGTTTCGGACTTCGATCGAATAAAAGAGAAATAACGGAACTGAACGACTTCAACTTGGAAGTGGTTGATTCTCAGGGAAGAAGAATGACTCTTTCAGTCGAGAATCAGTAAGCATCGACATTACTAGAAAATTAAAATAAAAGATTCATTTTAGTGACATACGGTTATATATATATATATATATATATATATATATATATATATATATATATATATATATATATATATATATATGAAGAAATATAGTCTTAAGATGTGCTATATTTATGGGACAAAGTGCTCAATATCAGAGATAGAGCGTGTGTAAATATAAAAGTGAACATAGAAGTCAAGACTTAGAAGCGACAGTCTGTTTCATGTGAGATGCAATCGTCAATCCACTGATTACATCTAGCATCAAACAGACTGTCGCCTCTAAGTGTTGACTTCTATGTTTTTATTTTTATATATTTATACACACACACGCACACACACACACACATATATATATATATATATATATATATATATATATATATATATATATATATATATATATATATCGGTTTTGTAGTGCGTATTCAATTTATGTAACGTAAATCATTCAAACGAAAAACAAATACTGAAGCTAGTTATATGTCATTAACAGATTCGAAGTTGGTTGTAATTTATTATTAAATATTGTTTGTGAGAGTGATTCTCGCCATATAACTAGCTTCAGTATTTGTTTTTCGTTTGAATGATTTACGTTATATATATATATATATATATATATATAAAAATACTTTCACAAAAAACATTCAATGTTTTTTAATTTGCAACTTTTCATATTATTCTTTCTATATATATATATATATATATATATATGAAAATTTCTCAAATTTAACTTTTAGAGAAGACAATATTTGTAAATAAATGACAATAAGAAAACAGTAATAAAATAAACAACTTAAATAATGCCTTAGTAATACATAGGAATAAATTCAACCATAATTTTGATTTTAAAAATTCTATACTTATAAAAAAAGAAAATAACTCACTCAGAAGGAAAATTCTAGAGAGTGCCGCCATCGAACAATACCCAAATATTAATCTACGCCCAGGTTTTTTCCCTATTTCATCTTTTCTAACAAAATTACTGCTCTCACAAACAAATGTACACAAAAACATATTAAAATCAAAAGAAAATGGTTGAATCCATCAACACAGATTAATGAAATATTCTCGACACGTGACATTAACTGACGTCATTTTCAGTTAACAATATGAAAATAGCGTTTCCTACATTCCCGTTGCTAAGAACACTCTGTTTTTATTAATTTTCTTTGTTTGATTAAATTCATTTCGTTTCTTGCTTTGAAAAAGACCTCATTGGACGAAACGCGTCAGCAATTACTGTTTTCTTAATGTCATTTTTATATATATATATATATATATATATATATATATATATATATATATATATATATATATATATATATATATATATATATATATATATATATATATATATATATATATATATATATATATATATATATAATAAAAAAAAAAAGACATTTTATAGATACAAATATTTAATTAAATGTTCTGTTTATAATAAACAGAATTAACAACATTTACCGGCCTGAATGTCCGAGAAATTTTCATAGAAAATATGCATCCTCCGACAGGAATCGAACCTGTATCCTATACGGAACCGTCATATAGCTTGACGTGCCTTAACTGATTGAGCCACAGAGGAGAATTCGGTTAGCAAGGTCGATTTTACTGTATTTAAACACAATTCTCTATGATTTTCTCTCATACATTCATATCTACTCAGTGCGTATCCAAATGTAAACAAATGACGTCACACAAAAATTACATTTAAAAAAATGATTTTTTAATACGTTTCATAATGTGTGACGTCATTTGTTTACATTTGCAATGGATCTACTGATCGTAAAACAAAAGAATAATCCCCCTTTTT
>OZ038507.1:92483557-92591057 GCA_964036315.1 Acanthosepion esculentum | reverse complement strand
ATCGAGTATAAGTAAATATTATTTTATTTTATTTTATTTTATGTTAACTTTATGACAATGACGGCAAAGGTGGTTAAATTATTTCACTAATTCAATAAACTTTTATTTATAAATTTAGTATTATAAATGTATATATGTATGTATAAAGGACATTTAATGTTCAATATTATATTCTAACTTATTAATTTCACATGACTTTCGGTGTTCACTTGGATTCTTTCCAGTGTTTGAATTGCTTTGAGAGAGGTGTTATGGTTAGAGTACGTTTTATTTAATTACAATTTTAAAAGATATTTAGGTTAAAATCTGTTTTATTTAATTTCAATTTTAAAACATTTTTAAAAATTCTACTTTCAAATTTAACTTTTTAATTTTAATCGGCTATATTTCTTTATAAACCAAGTAAATGTAATATAATTATCTACATTATTTAAAATTATTTATACCCATCAAATATGAGTATGTATAATAATCAGGTAATTTTTTTTTTTTTTTTTTTTTTTTTTTTATAGATTATTTAAAGATTATTTAAAGAAAACTTTTGGCAATGACGACAAAAAATAGCTATTTCATTTCTCTGATTCAGTAAATTTTTATTTTTTATAAACTTAGTAATATATAGTTTCTCATGTATGCATAAAGGACATGGGTCATTTAATGACCTACATATTCTAGCTCTTCTTATTAACTTACATTTCACTGTAGGTGTTTTATTGGATTCTTTTAGGTGCCAAAAGTACTTCGAAAGAGATGTTTGACTTTTATACTTATTTATCCTAAACGAGGATTGATGTTGGTTGAACCTCTTTTTGAACTCATGGCTAGTGCAACCTATATAAATTTTTATGTTTTCAGGGTTTTCAACAGAAGATATATTACATTGGTATACTACTGATTCTATGCAACATTTATTTTGTAAAGGACAGTTTTGAGGGTTTCTACAATTACATAATTTTTGTTCACCCTCATTAGTTGTTGTTTGTATTTTTCCCTTGTCTACAATTTTTTGGTTCTGGTATAAGTGTTTATTTAAGATATTAGTATTATGTTTCTTAATTATCTTTTCTAGGTTATCAGTACAGCTATAACTTAATTTTAGTGTATTTCTATTGAAAATAGTACTAAGTTTACTTCCACCGGGAAAATGCTTGAGTATTAATTCAAGGAATTTTTGTCCCAATTTGTTTTTTACCATTTGGTTGTATGGGGGTGTATACCAAATTATTTTCCTGCTTCTGTTTTTCCTATGTTTACCGTTTTCATTTTTAATATAAGTTAGTTTTAGGTTTTTGTAGCCACTATCTTTTAGAGCTTTATTATAGAAATTAATATGTTCGTCGAAAATCTTGTCATTTGCTGAATTTGTACTAATTCTTTTTCGGATAGATAAAGGTATATGTTTAATTATAGATGAGGGTAAACTAACTTATATTAAAAATGAAAACGGTAAACATAGGAAAAACAGAAGCAGGAAAATAATTTGGTATACACCCCCATACAACCAAATGGTAAAAAACAATTTGGGACAAAAATTCCTTGAATTAATACTCAAGCATTTTCCCGGTGGAAGTAAACTTAGTACTATTTTCAATAGAAATACACTAAAATTAAGTTATAGCTGTACTGATAACCTAGAAAAGATAATTAAGAAACATAATACTAATATCTTAAATAAACACTTATACCAGAACCAAAAAATTGTAGACAAGGGAAAAATACAAACAACAACTAATGAGGGTGAACAAAAATTATGTAATTGTAGAAACCCTCAAAACTGTCCTTTACAAAATAAATGTTGCATAGAATCAGTAGTATACCAATGTAATATATCTTCTGTTGAAAACCCTGAAAACATAAAAATTTATATAGGTTGCACTAGCCATGAGTTCAAAAAGAGGTTCAACCAACATCAATCCTCGTTTAGGATAAATAAGTATAAAAGTCAAACATCTCTTTCGAAGTACTTTTGGCACCTAAAAGAATCCAATAAAACACCTACAGTGAAATGTAAGTTAATAAGAAGAGCTAGAATATGTAGGTCATTAAATGACCCATGTCCTTTATGCATACATGAGAAACTATATATTACTAAGTTTATAAAAAATAAAAATTTACTGAATCAGAGAAATGAAATAGCTATTTTTTGTCGTCATTGCCAAAAGTTTTCTTTAAATAATCTTTAAATAATCTATAAAAAAAAAAAAAAAAAAAAAAAAAAAATTACCTGATTATTATACATACTCATATTTGATGGGTATAAATAATTTTAAATAATGTAGATAATTATATTACATTTACTTGGTTTATAAAGAAATATAGCCGATTAAAATTAAAAAGTTAAATTTGAAAGTAGAATTTTTAAAAATGTTTTAAAATTGAAATTAAATAAAACAGATTTTAACCTAAATATCTTTTAAAATTGTAATTAAATAAAACGTACTCTAACCATAACACCTCTCTCAAAGCAATTCAAACACTGGAAAGAATCCAAGTGAACACCGAAAGTCATGTGAAATTAATAAGTTAGAATATAATATTGAACATTAAATGTCCTTTATACATACATATATACATTTATAATACTAAATTTATAAATAAAAGTTTATTGAATTAGTGAAATAATTTAACCACCTTTGCCGTCATTGTCATAAAGTTTACATAAAATAAAATAAAATAAAATAATATTTACTTATACTCGATAAGAATAAATAATTTTAAATACTGTAAGTAATCCTAATACATTTACTTGGTTTTTAACTAGGAGTATAGTATATTAAATATTAAAAATAACTTTTTAGAAAGGTGGATAAAACATATTCTAACCTAAACAGTCCCTCAAAATCTTTAAATATACAAATAGAAATAATACCATAAGAATTTTTGCCGTTAGAAATAAACCCAGATGACATGAATTTAGCGGATGTCAGAATTTGTTAAAAGATACATCCCTACCCATCCCTAAAAATAACCCCGCTTTCAAATGTAACTATTAACTGAGACAACGAAAATTAAAAATTGAACCCTCTACCACCCCTTGTCTAGATGAATGGATTTATCGGTAACCTTGGAAACCCTCAAACTATGAATCTTTCCTGTGCCGTTAACAACCGTAAATTTTAAAAAGTAAGTTACTCCAAAATACCACTCCAAAATTCGCTTGATGAGGAAATGGAACTAATGTCTTTGGTTTAATAACAAAATTAAATTCAGGGGCTTTAGCTTCCATTTCTGAAACATGGTCATCACTGTGTAGCGGTAAAACCATATTTTAAATCTATTAATTTATAATATATATATATATATATATATATATATATATATATATATATATATATATATATATATATATATATATATATATGAAATGGATTAAGTCCGACAATTATTTTAATATATTTTCCGTTTATACGTCATTTTAGAGATATAATCTAATATAATTTTATTATAATATAATAACGCGTATGTTTATAAACACAGTAATTCGGACTTTGTTAACCAGACATTTCTTTGTGGATGAATGGTTAACAACAAATCAGATCAAACGATGTTTCCCATTAGGGTTACAGATTCGATTCCTGTCCGAGAAGCATAGATTCTCATACATTCAGGCCGGTAAATGTAATTAATACTAAGAGTAACAACAAAAAAACAGAGCATTTACCTAAATAAATTATATATATAAAAATAACGTACAAATGGAATATATATATATATATATATATATATATATATATATATATGTGCATGTTTCATTAAAAGCGACAGACAACGTACTACAGTTAAGCTTTTTATTTAATTTTTCTTGTGTTCGAACAAGAGCTTTCTTTTCTGGACAAAGAGTGTGTAAAAACTGTCCAAATGTTTTATAGTCCCGAGTGCTTTCGGCTATACCTTTAGCCATTATCAAGGATGATTCAATTTTTCAGATTAATTGAGTCTGTGCATTATGTGTATGTTTTACCCTGTTGTGGGGATATTTTAATTTCCGACTACGGTTAGCATATTTTGGCCTTGTTCGTAGTTAATATTGTTAAGAGTTGGCTTTTTCTTTTTTTATTATTACATTCACATATATATATATATATATATATATATATATATATATATATATATATGAAGAAATATAGAGTTGCGTGAAGATTGCACTAGCATGAAACAGACTGTCGCCTCTAAGTGTTGACTTCTATATTCACTTCTATATATATATATATATGTATATATATATATATATATATATATATATATATATATATGAATTAATAAAATATATATAAGCGCAGTCCTTATTGGAAAGTACTCAATATCAGTGATAGAGCTAACATATTCATTTGTATGGATATGAGTTTGTGAACCTGGGTTTCACACTCATATCCATGCAAAAAATCTGTTAGACATTTCGGTTAAAATTTATTAGACATTTTGAAGGATATGGGTTGTGGTATTTTGTTTAAATGTGGGGAAAAGCGAAAGAATCATGATATCCTTCTACAATGGAAACCCAAACAAAAGGGATCAGTGCGTCTGAAAAATAACATTTCTGGTCGCATTTCAACCCAAACCACACTAAACGGAAGATAACCGTGTTATTAATTTAAAAAAATCCCTTGTACACCACACTCACACGCGCGCACACGCACACACATACACACACGACATCACACACACATGGCCAGAGGATTGCATGTTTCTTGTGGGTTTTGACTTCAGTGTCCTCTTTCATATTTGCATATGCTCTATCCCTGATATTGAACAATTGAACTCATAAATATAGCATACCTTAAATCTATATTTTATCATATATATATATATATATATATATATATATATATATATATATATATGTATATATATATATATATATATATATATATATATATATATATATATATATATATTTAAAATCAAGAAAAAACCATAATGATCCATTTCGGTTATTTCGTCCCGGTTAATTTTGGTTTTAGTAATAAATACTGTTCCATAATTTTCCTTTTCAGTAGGCTTTATCCTGAAAATCCGTTTAGGTGAAACCTAGGTAGGTTTGCCTGGCTCCTTAGGATTGTAATATATTGTATATATATATATATATATATATATATATATATATATATATATATATATATATATATATTTAAAATCAAGAAAAAACCATAATGATCCATTTCGGTTATTTCGTGAATATTTTTATATTCATCTCTTCGGAACGAAAGTTCTTTACATTTTTTCTTGATTTATTCTTATAATGCTCTGTAATTTCAATTTTCACTGAGTTCTCTTTGAATTAATATTCTCCTTGGAATTATCCCTACCAGTCACAAATTGGCATTAGTAATATATATATATATATATATATATATATATATATATATATATATATATATATATATATATATATACATATACATATATATATATATATATATATATATATATATATATATATATATGTATATATATATATGTATATATATATATATATATATATATATACATATATATGAAGAAATATAGTCTTAAGGTGTGCTATATTTATGGAATAAAGTGGTGAATATCAGAGATAGAGCGTGTGTAAATATAAAACTGAACATTGAAGTCAACACTTAGAGGCGACAGGCTGTCTCATGCTAGACGCAATCGTCAGGCCATATATATATATATATATATATAAATATATATATATATATATATATATATATATATATATATATATATATATATATATATATATTGGGGGGAACCAAATATTCGTACACATACAAATTTATTTTTAATTTATTGTATTTTCAACTAATGAACAAACATACTTTTCATATAAGTAACTGTATACAGATGCATAACTAAATATGCACAGAAAACAGAAAAAAATGATTTAGTTGAAATAAATCCCCGTTTAATAGGTGAAAAAAGTATTCGTACAACACAAAAAAGAATACATAGTCTTCATATAATACATTGTAGAATAGCCATTATTCACTTCTACAGCAATCAATCTCTTCTTGTAGTTCTTAATTAAGGATTTTCAAATTTTAATTGGTATTTTATTCCATTCTTGTTCGCATATGCGCTTTTGATCCGGGATATATGTTGAAACTCTCGATTGGATTTGAATTTTCAAATAATACAACTTATCCTCGATTGGTTTTAAATCTGGCGACTGATTTGGCAAATTTCAGGTGATTTATATTTTTTTCAGCAAGCTATTTGCTCGTAAGTTTTGCATTGTGCTTAGGATCATTATCTTATCGGAAAATCCAATCAAGAGGGAGTTTAAGGTTTTCAACCAAAATCATGAAATTTGCTTCCAAAATATTTTGATATTCTGCGGCATTCAAACTGCCATCTTTTACTGATATGTTGCCAGTACATTTTGCAGAAAAAGATCCACAAAAGATGATGCTACCACCAATGTTCACTTCGGAAGTGGGGTGTTATGGGAAATTACCCATAATAATAATAATAACGGACTATTCCTGACATGATAAATACTGCGCCTCTCAAGAGGGAGGACAGATAATTGTAAGAACATTGGAATAGTGATACTTGTCGAGACAACATAGTTCACTCTAACCAAATCTGAGAGTCATTACTAATACTTCTACTTCTTTGTATTCTATTTCTGTTTGTAATATATCTTTGTTATTCCATACCTGTGTTCGAATTATTCTTCATTGGTTCTAACCTTGGACCATCACCGTGGGACAAGGAACCTGGACCATAACATGTGGCGACGAGGAAACTAAAAAAAAAAACGAACTCTCTACGAGGAGGACAAACCTTTTTGCTATCCGTCGCACATAACAGTATCGACGAGTAAACTGTAAGAAACAAGTTCTACGTTAAGATTTCTAAAAAAAAAAAAAAAGAAGTTCTACGCGGACAAAGAAAAGAAGAAAATTTCCTTTTTGGACATCAATTTTACTGTGTTAACATGAGAAATTTTTTTTTTGGCGTACAGAGGTTCTAGAATATCAGGCTACACTAAGGGAAAATACTTACACAAAATTACGTTAACATGGAAGATTTTAATTCAACCATTGTGGAACTTATGAAAATCCAATTTGAACAGCAACAAAAAAAACGAACAGAAACATCTGGAATTACAAGAATTATTGCTACGTGTAATGTCAAATAAAGGGCAAAATTCTGAAAATGAAACAGTTCTCTAACAAGACGCTATTTGGAGCACTATCGAAGATTTCACGCATGCACCCGACGAAGACAAAACCTTTGCAACTTACTTCCGAAGGTACGAAGATCTATATGAATTTGACTGCAAAAATTGGTCAGACGCAAGAAAAGTACGTCTATTACTAAGAAAATTAGGCACATGCGAATATACCAAATTCGTAGATTACATCCTACCGAGGAAAACAAGTGAGTTAACTTTCAAAGAAGCCATAAAACTGTTAACAGAACTTTTCAGCCCTAATACCTCACTATTCCACAAAAGATGGAAATGTCTGAACCTAACAAAATAGGACAGCGAAGATTACATAACTTTCGCTTCCATTGTAAACAAATATTGTGATGACTTTAAGTTATCGGAACTCAGCCCGGACAATTTCAAATGAAAAATATACATCCAAGGCCTGGTTTCAAACAAAAACGCGGAAATTAGACGCATAATCCTTACAAAATTGGAGAGTGAAGAAGATTTGACACTGGCCGAAGACTGTCAGAGATGCATAAGTGTAAAGAAAGACTCAAAAGATATAGAAGAAGCTGGAATCGCGCACATACTTAATGTACGAAGACAAACCAACTTTTCCTCCTCAGAAACAAACCAAACCAATTTTCCCTCCTCAAAAACAGGTAAAACAAATTTTTCTACTTCAAAATGTCAATATCAGAAAAATCTACCACCCAGTCCATGCTATCGCTGTGGGAATTGGCATTGTTATAAAGACTGTCCATACCGTTTTAAAACTTGTCTATCATGCAAAAAGTAGGACATAAAAGTTCTCATTGTTGGACTAGAAGAGAAAGCAGAATCAGAATAACAATCACGAGGACTGACCAAGCGGATGAGACTAACATAAGAAAATACGTGCAAGTAGAAATGCAAAACAGAAAAGTCAGACTACATTTGGATTCCGGCTCGGACTTCACTATTATTAATGTACAAACATGGAGAAAACAGAACAAACCTGCCATGTTAAGAACCGATAAAATTGCTAGATCGGTAACTGGGAGAAAAATAAAATTTGAAGGTGAAGTGATTATAGATGTCACATTTAATGGAATTACCAAAAAATTAAAAATGTATGTGTTAAGAAATACAGAAAACTTATTCGGGACGGACTGGATGCAAAAATTCAAACTTTGGGGTTTACCAATAAGTATGTACTGCCAAAATGTAAAAAGTTTATCGACCGAGGCAGATAAATTAAAAGAGAAACTAAAAGAGAGTTTCCCCGGAGTATTTTCAGCAGGTCTCGGAAGATGTAAAAAAATGGCAGCAAATATAGAAATAAAACGTTCAACCTATCTTCAAGAAAAAAAGGAGCGTACCGTTTGCTTCAATAGAAAAAATAGATCAAGAATTGGCTAGACTCGAAAACACGGGCATATTGACAAAAGTCAAAATATACAGTGAATGGGCCGCACCTACGGTTTACGTCAAAAAGAAATCGAGGGAGATTCGAGTATGCGCTGATTTCTCAACGGGTTTGAACGCAGCGATAAAAGACTACCACTATCCTCTACTCAGTTCAGAAAAAGTATTCACAAAATTAAACGACGAAAAATCTTTCTCAAAAATAGATTTAAGTGAAGCGTACCTACAAATTCCAGTTGATGAGGGAAGTTAAAAATTACTGTGCATAAACACACACAAAGAATTATACAAATACCAAAGATTACCATTTGGGATTAAGGTCGCGCCGGCTATATTCCAACAGACAATGGATACTATGCTCGTCGGACTAGAGTACACGATTGCATACCTGGATGACGTATTGATAAATAGCGAAAGTGTTGAACAACACTGGGAACACGTACAAGAGGTGTTTAAGAGAATACAAAGCTATGGGTTCAAAGTAAAAGAAAACAAGTGCGATTTGTTTATGAAGGAAATAAAATACCTGGGCCATATCATCGATCAAGAAGGAAGACGACCAGACCCTGAAAGGGCAACGGCAATAATAAAAAAAATGCCAGTTCCAAAGAACATAATAGAATTACAAAATTTTCTAGGCTTAGTGAATTACTACCAGGAATTCTTTCCTCACATGCATAAACTTCGCGCACCACTGAACGAACTGCTGAAGAAAGAAAAAGTTGGGGAGTGGACAGATGAATGCCAGAAAACGTTTGACAAAATAATTAAGACGTTAACTTCGGATTTATTTTTGGCACACTACGATCCAAAATTAGAAATAATTGTAGCAAGTGACGCGAGCGCCTATGGAGTCGGGGCGTGTATACTGCATAAAATGCCGGATGGGACAATAAAACCCATCACGCATGCTTCTAGAACACTAAAACCAACAGAGAATCTTTACTCATAAATAGAGAAAGAAGTTCTGATAAATTATTTTTGCAGTCACAAGATTTCATAGGTATATCTATGGTAGATTTTTTACTCTACAGACGGATCACAAACCGTTATTAACAATATTTCGTTCGAAAAAAGGTCTACCGGATTACACTGCAAATAGGTTGCTAAGATGGGGTACAATTCTACTGAAGTACAATTTCAGATTGGAGTATCTACCAACAAAAAAAATCGGGCATGTGGATGGTCTGTCGAGACTTATACCAACGAAAACAGAGCCATTGGAAGATTCTGTAATCGTAGCCCTACGACATGAAGAAGATATCAGAACAGTACTATGTTGTACAGTTCGAAACCTCCCCGTCACACTACAAGAGATAAAAAATGAAGCAATAAATGATGAATTCATAAAAGAAACAAAATCAAAAATAGCAGAAAAAAATAAGCAAATATCGGACAGCTTTTCTTTATGCGATAATGTGCTACTTTATAACGAAAGGGTAGTAATTCCGAAACACAACAAAAGCGAATCCTAAAGGACTTCCACATGGGCCATCCAGGAAAAAATAGAATGAAATCGCTGATGCGAAGCTATGTATATTAGCAAAACATGGACCAGGATATTACTCAGATGGTGGAAAAATGCAAGGGTTGTTCCTTAGCAGCCAAAGCACCGCCAAACACCCATAAGCTATGGCCAGAGACAGATCGTCCGTGGTCAAGAATACACGCAGATTATGCAGGTCAAATAGATGGTTTCTACTATTTGATCAAAGATGATAGTTATAGTAAATGGCCGGAGGTGTTTCGTTGCAAATAATCCTACTTCGAAAACAACCATAAATTGCTTCCACGAGCTGTTTGCTCGGTTCGGAGTAGTGGATTGTCTAGTCACAGATAATGGAACGCAATTCACATCAGCGGACTTCCAAGAGTTTTGCGAAATTTTTCAAATCAAACATATCAAATCCCCGCCATATCACCCAAGATCAAATGGGCAAGCGGAGAGATTTGTTGATACACTCAAAAGAGCGTTAAGGAAAGCATATGATGTGCCTAGGAAAAATCGTTATAACAATTTTTACAGGTATATCGAATTACGCCAATTAATGCTACGCCATCGGCATTATCACCCGCAGAAGTGATGTTCGCCAGAAAAATCAAATCAATATTTGATAAATTGCTACCAAAACAAACGAAGCAAATAACAAAGTCGTGCGTACCAAAAAGAAAATTCCTCCCAAGAGAAAAAGTTTTTTAAAGCATATAAAGATAATACATCTTACTGGGAGCAAGGTACAATTGAAAAAAGAATCGGGAATATGGTTTACATAGTACAGGGACACAAATTCTCACATAAAAGACACGTAAACTAAATAATAAAGAGAATGTTAGAGGATTCTAACGGTCCACCTCAGGAAGAAGTGATGGATACGATTTTCGATGAATTTGATATAAAAAGGCCGCAAACAATGCCAGAACCACAAAAATAGTCCAGAAAAAGGAAGTTCACAGAACCTTTGGTAATAGATCCAAAGAGAAAAATATATTAAAAACCCCTGCTACGCAAAAGCTTCGGAAGTGGGGTGTTATGGGAAATTACCCATAATCATAATAATAATGGACTATTCCTGACATGATAAATACTGCGCCTCTCAAGAGGGAGGACAGATAATTGTAAGAACATTGGAATAGTGATACTTGTCGAGACAACATCGTTCACTCTAACCAAATCTGATAGTCATTACTAATACTTCTACTTCTTTGTATTATATTTCTGTTGTAATATAACTTTGTTATTCCATACCTGTGTTCGAGTTATTTCTTCATTGGTTCTAACCTTGGACCATCACCGTGGTACAAGGAACTTTGACCATAACACATGATTTCTAGATTTACGTCCAAACAACTCAGTTTTGGTTTCGTCTGTCCATATTACTCTTTCCCAATACGATTTTTCCTTATCCTTATGTTCACGAACGAATTTCACCCTGACAACTCTGTGTCTTTTCAATAGCAGTGGAGTTGTCTAAGGAGGGAATGACTTTAAATTGTTCCTATAGATTTCATTGCTTCTTGTCAGTTTATTGACACAGATTCCCGATGAAAGCAAATCATACTGCTTGATGAGTAACCATTGGATTTTGTTTAAATTGGCGCATTAATTTCCTAGAAGATCTTGAGGAAATCTTCCGTGAAGCAACATTTCTTCTTTGGTTTCAACAGTTTCGAGATTTTATACCATGCAATGAAGAACTAATGGTAGTAAATGGAATATTCAGGTTGTCTGAGTTATCCTTTAACTTTTGTCTTCTTTCCAGAACTTAGCAATCAGTTCTTTTTGCGAATTCGTCAATTCTATACCTTTTGCCATGATGATAACTTTCTTGCACGAATATCAATTACAGAATATTCTGTTTGTATTTTCAGGCTAAAAGTAACTACATTATCGGAACATTCTAGAATATTCCACTTGAATAATTTAGAATATTAAAGCAATTCAAAGATTTAAAATCTGAAATTTGCATTGAGCGAATAATTATACACATATTAAATTGGATAAATAGGGTTCATTAATATTAATTCAAATTCAAAGAGAGAGAGAGAAAGCGACAGGTAGAAATAATAATATATAAAATGCATAAAAGTAAAAAAAAGGGACGAAAAAATAAAGAAAAAAGAGCAATTGTGAAATAAATATTTAGAAAAGAAAGAAGGAACAGAAAGGAAAGAAGGGCAGAGAGGATCTAAGAAAGAAAGACAAATGAGAAAGTATGGAGTAAAGGGAGAGGATATCAGAAAGAAAGACAAATGAGAAAGTAAAGAATAAAGAGAGAGGATCTAAGAAAGAAAGGCAAATGAGAAAGTAAGGAATAAAGGGAGAGGATATCAGAAAGAAAGAGAAATGAGAAAGTAAGGAATAAAGAGAGAGGATCTAAGAAAGAAAGGCAAATGAGAAAGTAAGGAAGAAATGGAAAGGATATCAGAAAGAAAGAGAAATGAGAAAGTAAGGAATAAAGAGAGAGGATCTAAGAAAGAAAGAAAAATGAAAAAGAAAGGAATAAAGGGAGAGGATATCAGAAAGAAAGAGAAATGAGAAAGTAAGGAATAAAGGGAGAGTATCTAAGAAAGAAAGACAAATGTGAAAGTATGGAGTAAAGGGAGAGGATCTAAGAAAGAAAGACAAATGAGAAAGTAAGGAATAAAGAGAGAGGATCTAAGAAAGAAAGACAAAAGAGAAAGTAAGGAATAAAGAGAGAGGATCTAAGAAAGAAAGACAAATGAGAAAGCAAGGAATAAAGAGAGAGGATCTAAGAAAGAAAGACAAAAGAGAAAGTAAGGAATAAAGAGAGAGGATCTAAGAAAGAAAGACAAATGAGAAAGCAAGGAATAAAGAGAGAGGATCTAAGAAAGAAAGACAAAAGAGAAAGTAAGGAAAAAAGAGAGAGGATCTAAGAAAGAGAGAAAAATGAGAAAGCAAGGAATAAAGAGAGAGGATCTAAGAAAGAAAGACAAAAGAGAAAGTAAGGAATAAAGGGAGAGGATATCAGAAAGAAAGACAAATGAGAAAGTAAGGAATACAGGGAGAGGATCTAAGAAAGAAAGGCAAATGAGAAAGTAAGGAATAAAGAGAGAGGATCTAAGAAAGAAAGACAAATGAGAAAGCAAGGAATAAAGAGAGAGGATCTAAGAAAGAAAGACAAAAGAGAAAGTAAGGAATAAAGAGAGAGGATCTAAGAAAGAAAGACAAATGAGAAAGCAAGGAATAAAGAGAGAGGATCTAAGAAAGAAAGACAAAAGAGAAAGTAAGGAAAAAAGAGAGAGGATCTAAGAAAGAGAGAAAAATGAGAAAGCAAGGAATAAAGAGAGAGGATCTAAGAAAGAAAGACAAAAGAGAAAGTAAGGAATAAAGGGAGAGGATATCAGAAAGAAAGACAAATGAGAAAGTAAGGAATAAAGGGAGAGGATCTAAGAAAGAAAGGCAAATGAGAAAGTAAGGAATAAAGAGAGAGGATATCAGAAAGAAAGACAAATGAGAAAGGAAGGAATAAAGGGAGAGGATCTAAGAAAGAAAGATAAATGTGAAAGTATGGAGTAACGAGAGAGGATCTAAGAAAGAAAGAGAAATGAGAAAGTAAGGAGTAAAAGGAGAGGATCTAAGAAAGAAAGAGAAATGAGAAAGTAAGGAATAAAGGGAGAGGATATCAGAAAGAAAGAGAAATGAGAAAGTAAAGAATAAAGTGAGAGGTTATCAGAAAGAAAGACAAATGAGAAAGTAAGAAATAAAGGGAGAGGTTATCAGAAAGAAAGACAAATGAGAAAGTAAGGAATAAAGAGAGAGGATCTAAGAAAGAAAGACAAAAGAGAATGTAAGGAATAAAGAGAGAGGATCTAAGAAACAAAGACAAATGAGAAAGCAAGGAATAAAGAGAGAGGATCTAAGAAAGAAAGACAAATGAGAAAGCAAGGAATAAAGAGAGAGCATCTAAGAAAGAAAGACAAAAGAGAAAGTAAGGAATAAAGAGTGAGGATCTAAGAAAGAAAGGCAAATGAGAAAGTAAGAAATAAAGAGAGAGGTTCTAAGAAAGAAAGGCAAATGAGAAAGTAAGGAATAAAGGGAGAGGATATCAGGAAGAAAGATAAATGAGAAAGTAAGGAATAAAGGGAGAGGATCTAAGAAAGAAAGACAAATGAGAAAGTAAGGAATAAAGAGAGAGGATCTAAGAAAGAAAGACAAAAGAGAATGTAAGGAATAAAGAGAGAGGATCTAAGAAAGAAAGACAAATGAGAAAGCAAGGAATAAAGAGAGAGGATCTAAGAAAGAAAGACAAAAGAGAAAGTAAGGAATAAAGAGAGAGGATCTAAGAAAGAAAGACAAATGAGAAAGTAAGGAATAAAGAGAGAGGATCTAAGAAAGAAAGACAAAAGAGAAAGTAAGGAATAAAGAGAGAGGATCTAAGAAAGAAAGACAAATGAGAAAGTAAGGAATAAAGAGAGAGGATCTAAGAAAGAAAGACAAAAGAGAAAGTAAGGAATAAAGAGAGAGGATCTATGAAAGAGAGACAAATGAGAAAGCAAGGAATAAAGACAGAGGATCTAAGAAAGAAAGACAAAAGAGAAAGTAAGGAATAAAGAGAGAGGATCTAAGAAAGAAAGACAAATGAGAAAGCAAGGAATAAAGAGAGAGGATCTAAGAAAGAAAGACAAAAGAGAAAGTAAGGAATAAAGAGAGGGGATCTAAGAAAGAAAGACAAATGAGAAAGTAAGGAATAAAGAGAGAGGATCTAAGAAAGAAAACAAATGAGAAAGTAAGGAATAAAGGGAGAGGATATCAGAAAGAAAGACAAATGAGAAAGTAAGAAATAAAGGGAGAGGTTATCAGAAAGAAAGAGAAATGAGAAAGTAAAGAATAAAGGGAGAGGTTATCAGAAAGAAAGACAAATGAGAAAGTAAGAAATAAAGGGAGAGGTTATCAGAAAGAAAGAAAAATGAGAAAGTAAGGAATAAAGAGAGAGGATCTAAGAAAGAAAGACAAAAGAGAATGTAAGGAATAAAGAGAGAGGATCTAAGAAAGAAAGACAAATGAGAAAGCAAGGAATAAAGAGAGAGGATCTAAGAAAGAAAGACAAAAGAGAAAGTAAGGAATAAAGAGAGAGGATCTAAGAAAGAAAGACAAATGAGAAAGTAAGGAATAAAGAGAGAGGATCTATGAAAGAAAGACAAATGAGAAAGCAAGGAATAAAGAGAGAGGATCTAAGAAAGAGAGACAAATGAGAAAGCAAGGAATAAAGAGAGAGGATCTAAGAAAGAAAGACAAATGAGAAAGCAAGGAATAAAGAGAGAGGATCTAAGAAAAAAAGACAAAAGTGAAAGTAAGAAATAAAGAGAGAGGATCTAAGAAAGAGAGACAAATGAGAAAGCAAGGAATAAAGAGAGAGGATCTAAGAAAGAAAGAGAAAAGAGAAAGTAAGGAATAAAGAGAGAGGATCTATGAAAGAAAGACAAATGAGAAAGCAAGGAATAAAGAGAGAGGATCTAAGAAAGAAAGACAAAAGAGAAAGTAAGGAATAAAGAGAGAGGATCTAAGAAAGAAAGAAAAAAGAGAAAGTAAGGAATAAAGAGAGAGGATCTAAGAAAGAAAGACAAAAGAGAAAGTAAGGAATAAAGAGAGAGGATCTAAGAACGAAAGACAAATGAGAAAGCAAGGAATAAAGAGCGAGGATCTAAGAAAGAAAGACAAAAGAGAAAGTAAGGAATAAAGAGAGAGGATCTAAGAAAGAGAGACAAATGAGAAAGCAAGGAAAAAGAGAGAGGATCTAAGAAAGAAAGACAAAAGAGAAAGTAAGGAATAAAGAGAGAGGATCTAAGAAAGAAAGACAAATGAGAAAGCAAGGAATAAAGAGAGAGGATCTAAGAAAGAAAGACAAAAGAGAAAGTAAGGAATAAAGAGAGAGGATCTAAGAAAGAAAGACAAATGAGAAAGTAAGGAATAAAGAGAGAGGATCTAAGAAAGAAAGACAAATGAGAAAGTAAGGAATAAAGGGAGGGGATATCAGAAAGAAAGACAAATGAGAAAATAAGGAATAAAGGGAGAGGATCTAAGAAAGAAAGGCAAATGAGAAAGTAAGGAATAAAGGGAGAGGATATCAGAAAGAAAGACAAATGAGAAAGGAAGGAATAAAGGGAGAGGATCTAAGAAAGAAAGACAAATGTGA
Source organism: Acanthosepion esculentum (assembly GCA_964036315.1). Classification (NCBI taxonomy): domain Eukaryota; kingdom Metazoa; phylum Mollusca; class Cephalopoda; order Sepiida; family Sepiidae; genus Acanthosepion; species Acanthosepion esculentum. Next base: position 92,574,848 of record OZ038507.1, on the reverse strand, counting down.
AAGTATGGAGTAAAGGGAGAGGATCTAAGAAAGAAAGACAAATGAGAAAGTAAGGAATAAAGGGAGAGGATCTAAGAAAGTAACAGAAATGAGAAAGTAAGGAATAAAGGGAGAGTATATCAGAAAGAAAGACAAATGAGAAAGTAAGGAATAAAGGGAGAGTATCTAAGAAAGAAAGACAAATGTGAAAGTATGGAGTAAAGGGAGAGGATCTAAGAAAGAAAGAGAAATGAGAAAGTAAGGAATAAAGGGAGAGGATCTAAGAAAGAAAGAGAAATGAGAAAGTAAGGAATAAAGGGAGAGGATCTAAAAAAGAAATAGAAATGAGAAAGTAAGGAATAAAGGGAGAGGATCTAAGAAAGAAAGAGAAATGAGAAAGTAAGGAATAAAGGGAGAGGATATCAGAAAGAAAGACAAATGAGAAAGTAAGGAATAAAGGGAGTGTATCTAAGAAAGAAAGACAAATGTGAAAGTATGGAGTAAAGGGAGAGGATCTAAAAAGAAAGAGCAATGAGAAAGTAAGAAATAAAGGGAGAGGATCTAAGAAAGAAAGAGAAATGAGAAAGTAAGGAATAAAGGGAGAGGATCTAAAAAAGAAATAGAAATGAGAAAGTAAGGAATAAAGGGAGAGGATCTAAGAAAGAAAGAGAAATGAGAAAGTAAGGAATAAAGGGAGAGGATATCAGAAAGAAAGAGAAATGAGAAAGTAAAGAATAAAGAGAGTGGATCTAAGAAAGAAAGACAAAAGAGAAAGCAAGGAATAAAGAGTGAGGATCTAAGAAAGAAAGACAAAAGAGAAAGTAAGGAATAAAGAGAGAGGATCTAAGAAAGAAAGACAAATGAGAATGCAAGGAATAAAGAGAGAGGATCTAAGAAAGAAAGACAAATGAGAAAGCAAGGAATAAAGAGAGAGGATCTAAGAAAGAAAGGCAAATGAGAAAGTAAGGAATAAAGAGAGAGGATCTAAGAAAGAAAGACAAATGAGAAAGCAAGGAATAAAGAGAGAGCATCTAAGAAAGAAAGACAAAAGAGAAAGTAAGGAATAAAGAGTGAGGATCTAAGAAAGAAAGGCAAATGAGAAAGTAAGAAATAAAGAGAGAGGATCTAAGAAAGAAAGGCAAATGAGAAAGTAAGGAATAAAGGGAGAGGATATCAGAAAGAAAGAGAAATGAGAAAGTAAGGAATAAAGGGAGAGTATCTAAGAAAGAAAGACAAATGTGAAAGTATGGATTAAAGGGAGACGATCTAAGAAAGAAAGACAAATTAGAAAGTAAGGAATAAAGAGAGAGGATCTAAGAAAGAAAGACAAAAGAGAAAGTAAGAAATAAAGAGAGAGGATCTAAGAAAGAAAGACAAATGAGAAAGCAAGGAATAAAGAGAGAGGATCTAAGAAAGAAAGACAAAAGAGAAAGTAAAGAATAAAGAGAGAGGATCTAAGAAAGAAAGACAAAAGAGAAAGTAAGGAATAAAAGAGAGGATCTAAGAAAGAAAGGCAAATGAGAAAGTAAGGAATAAAGAGAGAGGATCTAAGAAAGAAAGACAAATGAGAAAGCAAGGAATAAAGAGAGAGCATCTAAGAAAGAAAGACAAAAGGGAAAGTAAGGAATAAAGAGTGAGGATCTAAGAAAGAAAGGCAAATGAGAAAGTAAGAAATAAAGAGAGAGGATCTAAGAAAGAAAGGCAAATGAGAAAGTAAGGAATAAAGGGAGAGGATATCAGAAAGAAAGAGAAATGAGAAAGTAAGGAATAAAGGGAGAGTATCTAAGAAAGAAAGACAAATGTGAAAGTATGGAGTAAAGGGAGAGGATCTAAGAAAGAAAGACAAATGAGAAAGTAAGGAATAAAGGGAGGGGATATCCGAAAGAAAGACAAATGAGAAAGTAAGAAATAAAGAGAGAGGATCTAAGAAAGAAAGACAAAAGAGAAAGTAAGGAATAAAGAAAGAGGATCTAAGAAAGAAAGACAAATGAGAAAGCAAGGAATAAAGAGAGAGGATCTAAGAAAGAAAGACAAAAGAGAAAGTAAGGAATAAAGAGAGAGGATCTAAGAAAGAGAGACAAATGAGAAAGCAAGGAATAAAGAGAGAGGATCTAAGAAAGAAAGACAAAAGAGAAAGTAAGGAATAAAGAGAGAGGATCTAAGAAAGAGAGACAAATGAGAAAGTAAGGAATAAAGGGAGAGGATATCAGAAAGAAAGACAAATGAGAAAGGAAGGAATAAAGGGAGAGGATCTAAGAAAGAAAGACAAATGTGAAAGTATGGAGTAAAGGGAGAGGATCTAAGAAAGAAAGACAAAAGAGAAAGTAAGGAATAAAAGAGAGGATCTAAGAAAGAAAGGCAAATGAGAAAGTAAAGAATAAAGAGAGAGGATCTAAGAAAGAAAGACAAATGAGAAAGCAAGGAATAAAGAGAGAGCATCTAAGAAAGAAAGACAAAAGGGAAAGTAAGGAATAAAGAGTGAGGATCTAAGAAAGAAAGGCAAATGAGAAAGTAAGAAATAAAGAGAGAGGATCTAAGAAAGAAAGGCAAATGAGGAAGTAAGGAATAAAGGGAGAGGATATCAGAAAGAAAGAGAAATAAGAAAGTAAGGAATAAAGGGAGAGTATCTAAGAAAGAAAGACAAATGTGAAAGTATGGTGTAAAGGGAGAGGATCTAAGAAAGAAAGACAAATGAGAAAGTAAGGAATAAAGGGAGGGGATATCCGAAAGAAAGACAAATGAGAAAGTAAGAAATAAAGAGAGAGGATCTAAGAAAGAAAGACAAAAGAGAAAGTAAGGAATAAAGAAAGAGGATCTAAGAAAGAAAGACAAATGAGAAAGCAAGGAATAAAGAGAGAGGATCTAAGAAAGAAAGACAAAAGAGAAAGTAAGGAATAAAGAGAGAGGATCTAAGAAAGAGAGACAAATTAGAAAGCAAGGAATAAAGAGAGAGGATCTAAGAAAGAAAGACAAAAGAGAAAGTAAGGAATAAAGAGAGAGGATCTAAGAAAGAGAGACAAATGAGAAAGTAAGGAATAAAGGGAGAGGATATCAGAAAGAAAGACAAATGAGAAAGGAAGGAATAAAGGGAGAGGATCTAAGAAAGAAAGACAAATGTGAAAGTATAGAGTAAAGGGAGAGGATCTAAGAAAGAAAGACAAATGAGAAAGTAAGGAATAAAGGGAGGGGATATCCGAAAGAAAGACAAATGAGAAAGTAAGGAATAAAGGGAGAGGATCTAAGAAAGAAAGAGAAATGAGAAAGTAAGGAATAAAGTGAGAGTATATCAGAAAGAAAGACAAATGAGAAAGTAAGGAATAAAGGGAGAGTATCTAAGAAATAAAGACAAATGTGAAAGTATGGAGTAAAGGGAGAGGATCTAAGAAAGAAAGAGGAATGAGAAAGTAAGGAATAAAGGGAGAGGATCTAAGAAAGAAAGAGAAATGAGAAAGTAAGGAATAAAGGGAGAGGATCTAAAAAAGAAAGAGAAATGAGAAAGTAAGGAATAAAGGGAGAGGATCTAAGAAAGAAAGAGAAATGAGAAAGTAAGGAATAAAGGGAGAGGATATCAGAAAGAAAGACAAATGAGAAAGTAAGGAATAAAGGGAGTGTATCTAAGAAAGAAAGACAAATGTGAAAGTATGGAGTAAAGGGAGAGGATCTAAGAAAGAAAGAGCAATGAGAAAGTAAGGAATAAAGGGAGAGGATATCAGAAAGAAAGAGAAATGAGAAAGTAAAAAATAAAGAGAGAGGATCTAAGAAAGAAAGACAAAAGAGAAAGCAAGGAATAAAGAGTGAGGATCTAAGAAAGAAAGACAAAAGAGAAAGTAAGGAATAAAGAGAGAGGATCTAAGAAAGAAAGACAAATGAGAATGCAAGGAATAAAGAGAGAGGATCTAAGAAAGAAAGACAAATGAGAAAGCAAGGAATAAAGAGAGAGGATCTAAGAAAGAAAGGCAAATGAGAAAGTAAGGAATAAAGAGAGAGGATCTAAGAAAGAAAGACAAATGAGAAAGCAAGGAATAAAGGGTGTGTATCTAAGAAAGAAAGAGAAATGAGAAAGTAAGGAATAAAGGGAGAGTATCTAAGAAAGAAAGACAAATGTGAAAGTATGGAGTAAAGGGAGACGATCTAAGAAAGAAAGACAAATTTAAAAGTAAGGAATAAAGAGAGAGGATCTAAGAAAGAAAGGCAAATGAGAAAATAAGGAATAAACAGAGAGGATCTAAGAAAGAAAGACAAATGAGAAAGCAAGGAATAAAGAGAGAGCATCTAAGAAAGAAAGACAAAAGGGTAAGTAAGGAATAAAGAGTGAGGATCTACGAAAGAAAGGCAAATGAGAAAGTAAGAAATAAAGAGAGAGGATCTAAGAAAGAAAGGCAAATGAGAAAGTAAGGAATAATGGGAGAGGATATCAGAAAGAAAGAGAAATGAGAAAGTAAGGAATAAAGGGAGAGTATCTAAGAAAGAAAGACAAATGTGAAAGTATGGAGTAAAGGGAGAGGATCTAAGAAAGAAAGACAAATCAGAAAGTAAGGAATAAAGGGAGAGGATCTAAGAAAGAAAGACAAAAGAGAAAGTACGGAATAAAGAGAGAGGATCTAAGAAAGAAAGACAAATGAGAAAGCAAGGAATAAAGAGAGTGGATCTAAGAAAGAAAGACAAAAGAGAAAGTAAGGAATAAAGAGAGAGGATCTAAGAAAGAGAGACAAATGAGAAAGCAAGGAATAAAGAGAGAGGATCTAAGAATGAAAGGCAAATGAGAAAGTAAGGAATAAAGAGAGAGGATCTAAGAAAGAAAGACAAATGAGAAAGCAAGGAATAAAGAGAGAGCATCTAAGAAAGAAAGACAAAAGAGAAAGTAAGGAATAAAGAGTGAGGATCTAAGAAAGAAAGGCAAATGAGAAAGTAAGAAATAAAGAGAGAGGATCTAAGAAAGAAAGGCTAATGAGAAAGTAAGGAATAAAGGGAGAGGATATCAGAAAGAAAGAGAAATGAGAAAGTAAGGAATAAAGGGGGTGTATCTAAGAAAGAAAGACAAATGTGAAAGTATGGAGTAAAGGGAGACGATCTAAGAAAGAAAGACAAATTAGAAAGTAAGGAATAAAGAGAGAGGATCTAAGAAAGAAAGACAAAAGAGAAAGTAAGGAATAAAGAGAGAGGATCTAAGAAAGAAAGACAAATGAGAAAGCAAGGAATAAAGAGAGAGCATCTAAGAAAGAAAGACAAAAGGGAAAGTAAGGAATGAAGAGTGAGGATCTAAGAAAGAAAGGCAAATGAGAAAGTAAGAAATAAAGAGAGAGGATCTAAGAAAGAAAGGCAAATGAGGAAGTAAGGAATAAAGGGAGAGGATATCAGAAAGAAAGAGAAATAAGAAAGTAAGGAATAAAGGGAGAGTATCTAAGAAAGAAAGACAAATGTGAAAGTATGGTGTAAAGGGAGAGGATCTAAGAAAGAAAGACAAATGAGAAAGTAAGGAATAAAGGGAGGGGATATCCGAAAGAAAGACAAATGAGAAAGTAAGAAATAAAGAGAGAGGATCTAAGAAAGAAAGACAAAAGAGAAAGTAAGGAATAAAGAAAGAGGATCTAAGAAAGAAAGACAAATGAGAAAGCAAGGAATAAAGAGAGAGGATCTAAGAAAGAAAGACAAAAGAGAAAGTAAGGAATAAAGAGAGAGGATCTAAGAAAGAGAGACAAATTAGAAAGCAAGGAATAAAGAGAGAGGATCTAAGAAAGAAAGACAAAAGAGAAAGTAAGGAATAAAGAGAGAGGATCTAAGAAAGAGAGACAAATGAGAAAGTAAGGAATAAAGGGAGAGGATATCAGAAAGAAAGACAAATGAGAAAGGAAGGAATAAAGGGAGAGGATCTAAGAAAGAAAGACAAATGTGAAAGTATAGAGTAAAGGGAGAGGATCTAAGAAAGAAAGACAAATGAGAAAGTAAGGAATAAAGGGAGGGGATATCCGAAAGAAAGACAAATGAGAAAGTAAGGAATAAAGGGAGAGGATCTAAGAAAGAAAGAGAAATGAGAAAGTAAGGAATAAAGGGAGAGTATATCAGAAAGAAAGACAAATGAGAAAGTAAGGAATAAAGGGAGAGTATCTAAGAAAGAAAGACAAATGTGAAAGTATGGAGTAAAGGGAGAGGATCTAAGAAAGAAAGAGGAATGAGAAAGTAAGGAATAAAGGGAGAGGATCTAAGAAAGAAAGAGAAATGAGAAAGTAAGGAATAAAGGGAGAGGATCTAAAAAAGAAATAGAAATGAGAAAGTAAGGAATAAAGGGAGAGGATCTAAGAAAGAAAGAGAAATGAGAAAGTAAGGAATAAAGGGAGAGGATATCAGAAAGAAAGAGAAATGAGAAAGTAAAGAATAAAAAGAGAGTATCTAAGAAAGAAAGACAAAAGAGAAAGCAAGGAATAAAGAGTGAGGATCTAAGAAAGAAAGACAAAAGAGAAAGTAAGGAATAAAGAGAGAGGATCTAAGAAAGAAAGACAAATGAGAATGCAAGGAATAAAGAGAGAGGATCTAAGAAAGAAAGACAAATGAGAAAGCAAGGAATAAAGAGAGAGGATCTAAGAAAGAAAGGCAAATGAGAAAGTAAGGAATAAAGAGAGAGGATCTAAGAAAGAAAGACAAATGAGAAAGCAAGGAATAAAGAGAGAGCATCTAAGAAAGAAAGACAAAAGAGAAAGTAAGGAATAAAGAGTGAGGATCTAAGAAAGAAAGGCAAATGAGAAAGTAAGAAATAAAGAGAGAGGATCTAAGAAAGAAAGGCAAATGAGAAAGTAAGGAATAAAGGGAGAGGATATCAGAAAGAAAGAGAAATGAGAAAGTAAGGAATAAAGGGAGAGTATCTAAGAAAGAAAGACAAATGTGAAAGTATGGAGTAAAGGGAGACGATCTAAGAAAGAAAGACAAATTAGAAAGTAAGGAATAAAGAGAGAGGATCTAAGAAAGAAAGACAAAAGAGAAAGTAAGGAATAAAGAGAGAGGATCTAAGAAAGAAAGACAAATGAGAAAGCAAGGAATAAAGAGAGAGGATCTAAGAAAGAAAGACAAAAGAGAAAGTAAAGAATAAAGAGAGAGGATCTAAGAAAGAAAGACAAAAGAGAAAGTAAGGAATAAAAGAGAGGATCTAAGAAAGAAAGGCAAATGAGAAAGTAAGGAATAAAGAGAGAGGATCTAAGAAAGAAAGACAAATGAGAAAGCAAGGAATAAAGAGAGAGCATCTAAGAAAGAAAGACAAAAGGGAAAGTAAGGAATAAAGAGTGAGGATCTAAGAAAGAAAGGCAAATGAGAAAGTAAGAAATAAAGAGAGAGGATCTAAGAAAGAAAGGCAAATGAGAAAGTAAGGAATAAAGGGAGAGGATATCAGAAAGAAAGAGAAATGAGAAAGTAAGGAATAAAGGGAGAGTATCTAAGAAAGAAAGACAAATGTGAAAGTATGGAGTAAAGGGAGAGGATCTAAGAAAGAAAGACAAATGAGAAAGTAAGGAATAAAGGGAGGGGATATCCGAAAGAAAGACAAATGAGAAAGTAAGAAATAAAGAGAGAGGATCTAAGAAAGAAAGACAAAAGAGAAAGTAAGGAATAAAGAAAGAGGATCTAAGAAAGAAAGACAAATGAGAAAGCAAGGAATAAAGAGAGAGGATCTAAGAAAGAAAGACAAAAGAGAAAGTAAGGAATAAAGAGAGAGGATCTAAGAAAGAGAGACAAATGAGAAAGCAAGGAATAAAGAGAGAGGATCTAAGAAAGAAAGACAAAAGAGAAAGTAAGGAATAAAGAGAGAGGATCTAAGAAAGAGAGACAAATGAGAAAGTAAGGAATAAAGGGAGAGGATATCAGAAAGAAAGACAAATGAGAAAGGAAGGAATAAAGGGAGAGGATCTAAGAAAGAAAGACAAATGTGAAAGTATGGAGTAAAGGGAGAGGATCTAAGAAAGAAAGACAAAAGAGAAAGTAAGGAATAAAAGAGAGGATCTAAGAAAGAAAGGCAAATGAGAAAGTAAAGAATAAAGAGAGAGGATCTAAGAAAGAAAGACAAATGAGAAAGCAAGGAATAAAGGGAGGGGATATCCGAAAGAAAGACAAATGAGAAAGTAAGAAATAAAGAGAGAGGATCTAAGAAAGAAAGACAAAAGAGAAAGTAAGGAATAAAGAAAGAGGATCTAAGAAAGAAAGACAAATGAGAAAGCAAGGAATAAAGAGAGAGGATCTAAGAAAGAAAGACAAAAGAGAAAGTAAGGAATAAAGAGAGAGGATCTAAGAAAGAGAGACAAATTAGAAAGCAAGGAATAAAGAGAGAGGATCTAAGAAAGAAAGACAAAAGAGAAAGTAAGGAATAAAGAGAGAGGATCTAAGAAAGAGAGACAAATGAGAAAGTAAGGAATAAAGGGAGAGGATATCAGAAAGAAAGACAAATGAGAAAGGAAGGAATAAAGAGAGAGGATCTAAGAAAGAAAGACAAATGAGAAAGCAAGGAATAAAGAGAGAGCATCTAAGAAAGAAAGACAAAAGGGAAAGTAAGGAATAAAGAGTGAGGATCTAAGAAAGAAAGACAAATGAGAAAGTAAGAAATAAAGAGAGAGGATCTAAGAAAGAAAGGCAAATGAGGAAGTAAGGAATAAAGGGAGAGGATATCAGAAAGAAAGAGAAATAAGAAAGTAAGGAATAAAGGGAGAGTATCTAAGAAAGAAAGACAAATGTGAAAGTATGGTGTAAAGGGAGAGGATCTAAGAAAGAAAGACAAATGAGAAAGTAAGGAATAAAGGGAGGGGATATCCGAAAGAAAGACAAATGAGAAAGTAAGAAATAAAGAGAGAGGATCTAAGAAAGAAAGACAAAAGAGAAAGTAAGGAATAAAGAAAGAGGATCTAAGAAAGAAAGACAAATGAGAAAGCAAGGAATAAAGAGAGAGGATCTAAGAAAGAAAGACAAAAGAGAAAGTAAGGAATAAAGAGAGAGGATCTAAGAAAGAGAGACAAATTAGAAAGCAAGGAATAAAGAGAGAGGATCTAAGAAAGAAAGACAAAAGAGAAAGTAAGGAATAAAGAGAGAGGATCTAAGAAAGAGAGACAAATGAGAAAGTAAGGAATAAAGGGAGAGGATATCAGAAAGAAAGACAAATGAGAAAGGAAGGAATAAAGGGAGAGGATCTAAGAAAGAAAGACAAATGTGAAAGTATGGAGTAAAGGGAGAGGATCTAAGAAAGAAAGACAAATGAGAAAGTAAGGAATAAAGGGAGGGGATATCCGAAAGAAAGACAAATGAGAAAGTAAGAAATAAAGAGAGAGGATCTAAGAAAGAAAGACAAAAGAGAAAGTAAGGAATAAAGAAAGAGGATCTAAGAAAGAAAGACAAATGAGAAAGCAAGGAATAAAGAGAGAGGATCTAAGAAAGAAAGACAAAAGAGAAAGTAAGGAATAAAGAGAGAGGATCTAAGAAAGAGAGACAAATTAGAAAGCAAGGAATAAAGAGAGAGGATCTAAGAAAGAAAGACAAAAGAGAAAGTAAGGAATAAAGAGAGAGGATCTAAGAAAGAGAGACAAATGAGAAAGTAAGGAATAAAGGGAGAGGATATCAGAAAGAAAGACAAATGAGAAAGGAAGGAATAAAGAGAGAGGATCTAAGAAAGAAAGACAAATGAGAAAGCAAGGAATAAAGAGAGAGCATCTAAGAAAGAAAGACAAAAGGGAAAGTAAGGAATAAAGAGTGAGGATCTAAGAAAGAAAGACAAATGAGAAAGTAAGAAATAAAGAGAGAGGATCTAAGAAAGAAAGGCAAATGAGGAAGTAAGGAATAAAGGGAGAGGATATCAGAAAGAAAGAGAAATAAGAAAGTAAGGAATAAAGGGAGAGTATCTAAGAAAGAAAGACAAATGTGAAAGTATGGTGTAAAGGGAGAGGATCTAAGAAAGAAAGACAAATGAGAAAGTAAGGAATAAAGGGAGGGGATATCCGAAAGAAAGACAAATGAGAAAGTAAGAAATAAAGAGAGAGGATCTAAGAAAGAAAGACAAAAGAGAAAGTAAGGAATAAAGAAAGAGGATCTAAGAAAGAAAGACAAATGAGAAAGCAAGGAATAAAGAGAGAGGATCTAAGAAAGAAAGACAAAAGAGAAAGTAAGGAATAAAGAGAGAGGATCTAAGAAAGAGAGACAAATTAGAAAGCAAGGAATAAAGAGAGAGGATCTAAGAAAGAAAGACAAAAGAGAAAGTAAGGAATAAAGAGAGAGGATCTAAGAAAGAGAGACAAATGAGAAAGTAAGGAATAAAGGGAGAGGATATCAGAAAGAAAGACAAATGAGAAAGGAAGGAATAAAGGGAGAGGATCTAAGAAAGAAAGACAAATGTGAAAGTATAGAGTAAAGGGAGAGGATCTAAGAAAGAAAGACAAATGAGAAAGTAAGGAATAAAGGGAGGGGATATCCGAAAGAAAGACAAATGAGAAAGTAAGGAATAAAGGGAGAGGATCTAAGAAAGAAAGAGAAATGAGAAAGTAAGGAATAAAGTGAGAGTATATCAGAAAGAAAGACAAATGAGAAAGTAAGGAATAAAGGGAGAGTATCTAAGAAATAAAGACAAATGTGAAAGTATGGAGTAAAGGGAGAGGATCTAAGAAAGAAAGAGGAATGAGAAAGTAAGGAATAAAGGGAGAGGATCTAAGAAAGAAAGAGAAATGAGAAAGTAAGGAATAAAGGGAGAGGATCTAAAAAAGAAAGAGAAATGAGAAAGTAAGGAATAAAGGGAGAGGATCTAAGAAAGAAAGAGAAATGAGAAAGTAAGGAATAAAGGGAGAGGATATCAGAAAGAAAGACAAATGAGAAAGTAAGGAATAAAGGGAGTGTATCTAAGAAAGAAAGACAAATGTGAAAGTATGGAGTAAAGGGAGAGGATCTAAGAAAGAAAGAGCAATGAGAAAGTAAGGAATAAAGGGAGAGGATATCAGAAAGAAAGAGAAATGAGAAAGTAAAAAATAAAGAGAGAGGATCTAAGAAAGAAAGACAAAAGAGAAAGCAAGGAATAAAGAGTGAGGATCTAAGAAAGAAAGACAAAAGAGAAAGTAAGGAATAAAGAGAGAGGATCTAAGAAAGAAAGACAAATGAGAATGCAAGGAATAAAGAGAGAGGATCTAAGAAAGAAAGACAAATGAGAAAGCAAGGAATAAAGAGAGAGGATCTAAGAAAGAAAGGCAAATGAGAAAGTAAGGAATAAAGAGAGAGGATCTAAGAAAGAAAGACAAATGAGAAAGCAAGGAATAAAGGGTGTGTATCTAAGAAAGAAAGAGAAATGAGAAAGTAAGGAATAAAGGGAGAGTATCTAAGAAAGAAAGACAAATGTGAAAGTATGGAGTAAAGGGAGACGATCTAAGAAAGAAAGACAAATTTAAAAGTAAGGAATAAAGAGAGAGGATCTAAGAAAGAAAGGCAAATGAGAAAGTAAGGAATAAACAGAGAGGATCTAAGAAAGAAAGACAAATGAGAAAGCAAGGAATAAAGAGAGAGCATCTAAGAAAGAAAGACAAAAGGGTAAGTAAGGAATAAAGAGTGAGGATCTACGAAAGAAAGGCAAATGAGAAAGTAAGAAATAAAGAGAGAGGATCTAAGAAAGAAAGGCAAATGAGAAAGTAAGGAATAATGGGAGAGGATATCAGAAAGAAAGAGAAATGAGAAAGTAAGGAATAAAGGGAGAGTATCTAAGAAAGAAAGACAAAAGAGAAAGTACGGAATAAAGAGAGAGGATCTAAGAAAGAAAGACAAATGAGAAAGCAAGGAATAAAGAGAGTGGATCTAAGAAAGAAAGACAAAAGAGAAAGTAAGGAATAAAGAGAGAGGATCTAAGAAAGAGAGACAAATGAGAAAGCAAGGAATAAAGAGAGAGGATCTAAGAATGAAAGGCAAATGAGAAAGTAAGGAATAAAGAGAGAGGATCTAAGAAAGAAAGACAAATGAGAAAGCAAGGAATAAAGAGAGAGCATCTAAGAAAGAAAGACAAAAGAGAAAGTAAGGAATAAAGAGTGAGGATCTAAGAAAGAAAGGCAAATGAGAAAGTAAGAAATAAAGAGAGAGGATCTAAGAAAGAAAGGCTAATGAGAAAGTAAGGAATAAAGGGAGAGGATATCAGAAAGAAAGAGAAATGAGAAAGTAAGGAATAAAGGGGGTGTATCTAAGAAAGAAAGACAAATGTGAAAGTATGGAGTAAAGGGAGACGATCTAAGAAAGAAAGACAAATTAGAAAGTAAGGAATAAAGAGAGAGGATCTAAGAAAGAAAGACAAAAGAGAAAGTAAGGAATAAAGAGAGAGGATCTAAGAAAGAAAGACAAATGAGAAAGCAAGGAATAAAGAGAGAGGATCTAAGAAAGAAAGACAAAAGAGAAAGTAAGGAATAAAGAGAGAGGATCTAAGAAAGAAAGACAAAAGAGAAAGTAAGGAATAAAAGAGAGGATCTAAGAAAGAAAGGCAAATGAGAAAGTAAGGAATAAAGAGAGAGGATCTAAGAAAGAAAGACAAAAGAGAAAGTAAGGAATAAAGAGAGAGGATCTAAGAAAGAAAGACAAATGAGAAAGTAAGGAATAAAGAGAGAGGATCTAAGAAAGAAAGACAAATGAGAAAGTAAGGAATAAAGGGAGAGGATATCAGAAAGAAAGACAAATGAGAAAGTAAGGAATAAAGGGAGAGGATCTAAGAAAGAAAGGCAAATGAGAAAGTAAGGAATAAAGGGAGACGATATCAGAAAGAAAAACAAATGAGAAAGTAAGGAATAAAGGGAGATTATCTAAGAAAGAAAGACAAATGTGAAAATATGGAGTAAAGGGAGAGGATCTATGAAAGAGAGACAAATGAGAAAGCAAGGAATAAAGAGAGAGGATCTAAGAAAGAAAGACAAAAGAGAAAGTAAGGAATAAAGGGAGAGGATATCAGAAAGAAAGACAAATGAGAAAGTAAGGAATAAAGGGAGAGTATCTAAGAAAGAAAGACAAATGTGAAAGTATGGAGTAAAGGGAGAGGATCTAAGAAAGAAAGAGAAATGAGAAAGTAAGGAATAAAGGGAGAGGATATCAGAAAGAAAGAGAAATGAGAAAGTAAAGAATAAAGAGAGAGGATCTAAGAAAGAAAGACAAAAGAGAAAGCAAGGAATAAAGAGTGAGGATCTAAGAAAGAAATACAAAAGAGAAAGTAAGGAATAAAGAGAGAGGATCTAAGAAAGAAAGACAAATGAGAATGCAAGGAATAAAGAGAGAGGATCTAAGAAAGAAAGACAAATGAGAAAGCAAGGAATAAAGAGAGAGGATCTAAGAAAGGAAGGCAAATGAGAAAGTAAGAAATAAAGAGAGAGGATCTAAGAAAGAAAGACAAATGAGAAAGTAATGAATAAAGGGAGAGGATATCAGAAAGAAAGAGAAATGAGAAAGTAAGGAATAAAGGGAGAGTATGTAAGAAAGAAAGACAAATGTGAAAGTATGGAGTCAAGGGAGAGGATCTAAGAAAGAAAGACAAATTAGAAAGCAAGGAATAAAGAGAGAGGATCTAAGAAAGAAAGACAAATGAGAAAGCAAGGAATAAAGAGAGAGGATCTAAGAAAGAAAGACAAAAGAGAAAGTAAGGAATAAAGAGCGAGGATCTAAGAAAGAAAGACAAATGAGAAAGCACGGAATAAAGAGAGAGGATCTAAGAAAAAAAGACAAAAGAGAAAGTAAGGAATAAAGAGAGAGGATCTAAGAAAGAGAGACAAATGAGAAAGCAAGGAATAAAGAGAGAGGATCTAAGAAAGAAAGACAAAAGAGAAAGTAAGGAATAAAGGGAGAGGATCTAAGAAAGAAAGACAAATGAGAAAGCAAGGAATAAAGAGATAGGATCTAAGAATGAAAGACAAATGAGAAAGTAAGGAATAAAGGGAGAGGATCTAAGAAAGAAAGACAGATGAGAAAGAAAGGAATAAAGAGAGAGGATCTAAGAAAGAAAGACAAAAGAGAAAGTAAGGAATAAAGGGAGAGGATCTAAGAAAGAAAGACAAATGAGAAAGCAAGGAATAAAGAGAGAGGATCTAAGAAAGAAAGACAAAAGAGAAAGTAATGAATAAAGGGAGAGGATCTAAGAAAGAAAGACAAATGAGAAAGCAAGGAATAAAGAGAGAGGATCTAAGAATGAAAGACAAATGAGAAAGTAAGGAATAAAGGGAGAGGATCTAAGAAAGAAAGACAGATGAGAAAGTAAGGAATAAAGAGAGAGGATCTAAGAAAGAAAGACAAATGAGAAAGCAAGGAATAAAGAGAGAGGATCTAAGAAAGAAAGACGAATGAGAAAGTAAGGAATAAAGGGAGAGGATCTAAGAAAGAAAACAAGTGAAAAAGCAAGAAATGAGGTTAGGAAAAAGCTTGTCATAAAAAAATGTCTTTAGGGAAATACATTAATGAAAATAAGAAGTGACCTAAAGAAAAATTCAGTGATCAAATGGTGAAGACTCTCTATTCGACCGCGTGAGAAATAAAGAGACGTTAGGTTTGAGAATATAGAACAGACGACATCATTTGCTTTTGCTGTGATGATAACTCGCTCCAAAGACCAAAAATCTGACGCAAAGTCAAAGAATCGACATCAACTTGAGATTAGAAAATAGAGTCGTCTCGAGAAAAACAATGTTTGATGTTCAAGACAAGCAGTCAGAGTAGAAAGATTTTGAAAATATGAAAAAACAAACTTAAACCAAGAGTGAAGAGTGAAAGGCTCTAAATTGCAGAAATAGATTTACTCTGACATCCTTAAATGCGAAGCTTGTGCTCTGAATCCGTTGACGTTAAGTAAAGCGACTACTTAAAATGGAATGGTAAATGTGTTCTTCTTTCATTCTTTATTTCTTTTAACTGCTGTTAGTATCTTTTTGCGTGCACTGGAGAGATCATGACTTGGTATTTCGTTCATGTTGGTTTGTTCATGAATTTTAATTTGTGAGTTTTTAAGGATAATAAATTAAGTGACAGTAAGAAAGCATAGCGTAAGAAAAAAAGCAGTGATACAAAAATGAAAGAAAAGAAAAAAACGGGGCGGGGGACAAGAAAAAGGAGCAACAAAATGAAAGAAAGCAAGAAAGAAAAAAAACTGTGGGGAATGAGATCGGCTACGACTAGACACTTCGAAAGTAAGAAATATTAAAATTTAACATTTTCCATCGGTGCATAATTCTAACCGAAGTTTACGTTTATGTTCTTCCCACCCCATTACCTCAGGTAACTCGAAAGATTCGCTAAAAGTGAATATACTTGATAAAATTGCCCCAAACATAATGAGAACATTTTATCGTCAAATTTTTTATGTTATTATTAAAAGGGGACAAAAGTTTTTTTTTAACATAAAATATATTTTTTCAACCCTTTTTAGAACCTTCAGAATTTTGGTTAAATATCTTGTTTTTCCCGTGTCAACGTTGTACCATAAATTAGTAAGGGGAATTTTAGTGTACATTTGCGGTACAAGATATACTGTTTTGGAAATGTTTACAAAAATCAAATACTTATTGATTTTAATGTAACTTTCACGAATTATTCGCAAATGAATGGAAGTATTTCTTAAATGTTTAGAAAATATTTGTAAAAGTATTTTTTTTTACATTTACAACTTCTGAAAACAGCCATTTCTGAAGAAAGATCGGGGCCGATCTGAAATATCAAATATATAAAAAAAATATAAATAAATACTTTCACAAAAAAAACATTCAATTTTTTTAAATTTGCAACTTTTCAGTTGTTATATATATATATATATATATATATATATATATATAAAAGACATTATGCTACATTAAATATTTGTATCAATAAAAAATAACATATGAACAATAAATAAATTAAAATAATTTTCGGATTCTGTCCGTTTCACAATATATGACGTCATTTATTTACGTTAAAATATGTTTCGAGTAGATATGAGCATTCGAGAGAAAGAATGCTATATTTGTAGTTTAAAAGCAATAAGGCGACACTTTCTCTGTAGCTAAACTTGTATAGCACGTCAGGCTATATGACGGTTCTGTGTAGGATACAGTTTCGATTCCTTTCGGAGGACATATTTTCTATGAAATGTCTCGGACATTCAGGTCAGTAAATGTTGCTAATACTATTTATTATAAACAGAGCATTCACTTAAATATCTGAATTAATAAAAATATCGCATAAACAATATATATATATATATATATATATATGTGTGTGTGTGTGTGTGTGTGTGTGTGTGTGTGTGTGTGTAATTCCATGAATAAGAACATAGCAATTGTGCGATGAAGTCCTTTTAGAGGACGAAACACGTTACATAGATAGTTTCTAATTTGTCATTCAATTACCTAACATCGTTCATATATATATATATATATATATATATATATATATATATATATATATATATATGCACATTTCATTGAATACGACAGACAAGGTGCTTTTATTTATTTTTTATACAATTTCTCATGCGATCAAATGATTTGTTTTCTTTCGGATGATAAATTATATAAAAACCGTCTTAATATGATAGCATCATGTTCATGCAATAAAAGGCTAAAAATAACACTTAATCATATTAACTTTGAACATGGACACAATATCTTGAGCGTGTTTTGGAAAATGAAAACATTTTATAACACATACATACAACAAACTATTTCTTATTTAACAGTTAAAATATTTAATCCTTGAAAATGGCTAAATGCATAGCCGAAAGCGCTCGGATAAAAAAGAACATTCGGACAGTTTTTATATAATTTATCATCCGAAAAGAAAAAAAATTATTAGATCGCATGAGAAATTGTATAATCAATACTAAATAAAAGCACCTTGTCTGTCGTATTCAATGAAATGTGCATGAAAGAAGGATTGCTGCCTAAACACACACACACACACACACACACAGACGCACACACACACACACACATATATATATATATATATATATATATATATATATATATATATATATATATATATATATAAGGAAAATGGGTAATTGAATGTCAACATGTTTCCTTCTGAGAAAAAACTTCTGACAAAAGCAAAGGTTTCAATAATGGAAAAAAACTTATATAAAAAAAAATTAGCAAACGTTAAAGGCTAAATACAATAAACAATCAAGAAATATACAAACAACTAACGAAATAAGGAATCATCACACATCCAGTCTTCCTAAAATCTACGAATTCGATGTTCAAACCAAAACTGTAAAGACATCGGACGAAAAGACCTCATCGAAAGCAGATCGTATTCGAAACTATAAAACACGGAATTCCAAGCCTCAGATTTTGAACAAAGGCTGCAATCAGGATTAAAAAAAGAAGACTTTTAATATAGAGTAATTAAGAAACATTATCATGAACTAAGAATATCACTGCTTCAGACCAAAATGTAGAACCTCCATCATGGATATGGATAAGTGCAATGAAAAAAAAAATAGAAGACTTTTACTCAATGATAGTAATGTGTAGACAACAACTGGGACTCACCATGCCACACACACAATGATGAATCTTCCTCACCCCCTTTGTATTCTGATAGAAAGAAGCGAGTTCCATTCGGACAGCTTCTTTCCCAAGAACTACTGCTCTGTGAAACAACTCCCGGCAGGATGTTTTCCCAATAACTACAATCTTGTCTTCTTTAAGTCTAAAGTTAACCATTTTCGTTCCTGCATCGTCCCATTCACTTCTTGTTCTTTCGCACGCTCTTACAACACCACACAGTAACCCTCTACCTTGAGTGGCTCTTAACATTGTATTGAAAGAACATTAATATAAAATCTGTTGATGAACATATTAGGAGAGAAAAATAATTTCATCATTATCAAAATATCAATTTTCTTTTTATACTTTTTATATCTATAAATATATACATATACAATAAATATATACGTTTCGAACAATTTCTCTCATCTAAACTGTTATGAATAATATTATGTAGACACTACAAGGCCCAAGAGGCACATAAGCTAGAGGGTTATAGGATGAGGTTGTTGCATTAGCGTAAGAGAAGGAGGTAAGAAATGCTACTGATGAGAATATGATGAAAAGAAAACGGTTAATCGTAAACTTGAAGAAGTTAAGTTTGTAGTGATTGGGGAACATCCCCTGGGGAGTCTGTCCCACAAAGTGGCAGTTCTTGGAAGAAGCCTTTCGAATGGAACTTCCCCCTTACTAAAGGGGTACGAATTGGGATTGAGATGATTCTTCTTAATATACGTGGCAAGCCGGGTCTTAGCTGTCAAAGTTAGAACTCGTGGAACTAAGGAATACAGCTCGTCAGAAAAGTTGTCATAGTGATAGAGTAGCGATGGGCTTCAGACGTTTCGCCAGCAGGAAAGAGGTTGTATGGTGGAAAATAATTCATCACCCACAAGGCCGATTAGACGCTTTAGAATTCTACGATGATTGAAAAAAGCGAGGCCTGGGTTACCTCCATTCTTCCTTTTCGGTCTTTACTGGCTCCTTTAAAGGAGGAGGCAGATACTTGCTGGAGTAGTACAATGAATCGAGCATTTCCCCTGCATTTTGAGCGACGGATCGTATAGAGTTCTACTTGTAGTCTGGGATGAACATGAGTGCTTGTAGACATTCAAGGTAGAGAACCTCTGCAAAACAACCGAATTGAACTCCTGATATGTGAAAATTCAGAACCTATTCGGTGATGATGGAACGTTACAAGTTTTGTTTTTGGCGCATTTAATGTTACATGCTAGTCATTCCCCGTCATTCAAGATCAGATGATAGATCAGCTGCCAGGCTAGATTTTGGCAGGTGAACTGTTGAAACCTCTGTTGAAACATCTGCATAGATAGACACTGAAGATCTGAATGTGTTCTTAGCCAGATTGTTAAACAGAAAGGGGGTCGGATCGATAAAGCGAGCCTTGGAGGATTTCTGCATTGATCTCATGGTTTAAGAAGACTGGCCAGGAGGAACATCTTTCGTGCAGTTACCTGTTAGGAAGGACGAAATAATTTCTGAATTTCAATTGACTATTTATTTTACTAT
The DNA here is from genome assembly GCA_964036315.1 of Acanthosepion esculentum. Classification (NCBI taxonomy): domain Eukaryota; kingdom Metazoa; phylum Mollusca; class Cephalopoda; order Sepiida; family Sepiidae; genus Acanthosepion; species Acanthosepion esculentum. Next base: position 92,555,862 of record OZ038507.1, on the reverse strand, counting down.
ATGAATGAAGTAAAAAAAAAGAACTAAAATATAAATTTTTAATCATTTGCTGTTGCAAGATGCCACAGTTATCAAATTATCAACGCGAGGTGATTGTTGTCTTTAGGAAAGAACATCCAACTTGGAGACTGAAAAAATAGTATGAAATTTTGCCAGAGTTCTTCTGTTTGAACACATGTAACATTTATGTTTTTGTTCTGTTTTGAGCAACTAAATTTCTATCCTTTGCTTTTGTTTCAAATAACTGTAACAAAAATTCCAATAATTAAATAAACTATACCAAATTTCCACGTTTTATTTTTTTTTTTGTGAGTCACCCTATGTAAGAGGTCATCTACCAGGCTAGATTTTTGGGGGTGCAACTCATACTCTGTTGTCACATCTGCATAAATATTCACTAAAGATCTGAGTATATTCTTAGGCAAATTGTTAATATAAAGCAGAAAGAGGGTCGGATCGAGAAGCGAGCCTTAGTGGATGCCTTCATTGATCTGATGAACTTGGTCAGTATGAAGAGCATTCGTGAAGCTACCTGTTAGGAAGGACGAAATCATTTCTCAACCAGGGTTTCATTACCTGATCCAGAGATTGAACAGTTGTTTCACTGTCTGATCCAGATAGAGTTACAAATGTGATTCAGAAATACAGTTAACAAAATCATATATCATCCACTATGACTACGTTGTTGAATTTACAACATATTTAGAATGGACAGACATAGATAGATAGATAGATAGATAGATAGATAGATAGATAGATAGATAGATAGATAGATAGATAGATAGATATGAATAGAATGAGATAGAGATGAACAGAAAGAAAGATATGAACAGAATGAGATAGATAGATAGATAGATATGAACAGAATGAGATAGAGATGAACAGAATGAGATAGAGATGAACAGAGAAAGATATGAACAGAATGAGATAGATAGATAGATATTTATGATAAGACAGAGATAGATAGATACATAGATAGATAGATAGATAGATAGATAGATAGATAGATAGATAGATATGAACAAACTGAGATAGATAGATAGATAGATAGATACATACATACATACATACATACATACATACAAATAGGCTGAGATAGATAGATAGATAGATAGATAGATAGATAGATAGATAGATAGAAAGAAAGAAAGAAAGAAAGAATATCAAGCCTACTTGGAGAAATAACCTGCTTTAATCATTTTTCGTAAAAACGAAGCCAGCACTGAAGTAGAGGGTGAAAAAAGAAGAGTTATGTCGAGAAAATAAAAGCGTGAAAGAAAATAAATAAAAGAAAACGTCGCAATGCAAATATACAAAAAACGAAAGAAAAAAAAATGACAAGGGGCGTCTCGTACGACCGCCTCGTCTCTTCTCACCAAAACCTTCACCCTCGCTTCATTTCGTCTCTATTAGCTTCCATAGTCGGTAAGTCCTGTTAATGGGTTTGGTAAATTGTGTTAATGTAGTGGATGACAACGAGTGCCGAGAATGTGAGCGCGCTGTCGCAAGACCACACAAGAGGAGGGGCAGACAGGTAACTCGTAGATCGCTTGAACTTTGATATAATATGTATGCGTGTGCGTGTGTGTGTGTGTGTGCGCGCGCGTGTGTGTGTGTGTGTGTGTGTGTGCGTGTGTGTGTGTGTGTGTGTGTGGATGCGATGTGGGTGAAAGAGTCAAAGGGGAACGAACTGAGCAAGCAAACCGAGTTCTTTCTTTTTTCAATTAATTAAAAAATGTTATCGTATTCTTTAGAAAACGATTGATGCACCAGCACTAGCGATCAAGTAACAACAAGTCCCTTCAATAGTCCAACATTTGAACTTGTAAATAATCTTCCTTCTTTGGAGTTTTCATTTGGCAGGTGTATTGTTATTTTTTAAAGATACGGTTAGCTGTTTTAATTTTTTTGTAGTAGATAATTTCATTATTTTGTTCGGATTAACTGGTGTAGTGTATTTCTTTATGATATTTCTAAGTGAAGATTCATCCTGTTTATAGTTGACATGCATTTGGCTTTTGTAGAAAATATTTATGCTATTTCTGTCTGTGTTCAATATGGTTATTATTTACTTTGGAAGAAACGGTCTAACCTGGTGATCAATGAGGTGGTTAGGAAATCTATTGTTAACTAGTATTTGTTTTGCATTGTTCAGTTCTTTAAGAAAAAGTAGACGAAAGGATGTGCTCTCTTTAGGAAGGTTTTTATCACTGCCATTTTATATTTGAGTGGGTATTCACTTTTAAAATTAAGGTGGCAAGAGTTTCTGCTAGTGGGCTTTTTTATACAATGAGGTGTTAAAACGTGTTGTTACTATAATCTACAAGAACGTCTAAGAATGGGAGTTTTTTGACTAAGTTCGTAGGTAAAGTTACGGACAGAGTTTCTTTCAAGTATGGTTTTGAGAGTATCTATTTCTTTTGTGTTTTTCGCTAAAATAAAAATATCGTCTACGGAGCGGATTTCTCTTACTAACACCATTAGTTTGGGTGTAGATGTTGCATGCATGTAATAATTTTTTGAGGATATTTGGTTTGATAGATGGAGGTGGAGAGAATTATTTGTATACACAGAATTGTGGATAGTGTCAATGGTTTGATCCACGGGGACGTTTGTAAATAAGTTTTCGACGTCGAGTGACGCTAATATACCTTGAGTTGGCTTTGTACTGTTGAGAATTTGGAGTGATTCGTGGATGGATATGATGTCGTAATTGGTGGGTAGGTATGGGATAATGATGCCATTAATGAATTTTGATAGCTCGTAGATAGCGGTCGGGGTCTGGGAAATGATTGGTCGTAACGGATATATACATAAATGCTTGTAGCAGCAAACATTTAAAAACTTTGTTGCTATACTCATAACTGACTTTATTTTTGTCATTTATTCTCTTATATAAAGGGCTTCTAGGATTTTTAGTTTTTGCTTATTATTCCTTTCATGTAATATAGATGTATTTTCAACTAATATCTGTCTAAACTGTGTTCCTTTAAATGCTGTAAGATTGAACTATGCTCATCTAAATGGAACGTAAGCCTTTTTTGTTAGCATCGTCGTAGTAAAACTAAAATACGTATTAACATTTTTATCACAGATACAATCTCCAAAAGGAGATTTAAATTGATATACAATGTTGGTCTTTTGTAAGATGCTAGTTGATAGAAAAAAATTGCTTTGGGCAACTAGGTTGGTTGCATTAAATTTAATATAGTATATAATTAATTTTATCTTTTTTACTTGTATCAGTCGAAGATATATTAGTGTTTATGAATCTTTTTAGAAGCGTTTCCTCCTGTTTATAATTGGAATGCATTTGATTACGGTATAGTACTTTGATATGTTTAGAGTTATTTGATGATGGATTCACTTTCATTTATGTGTGCATTGCTAATAACTTGTCTAATTTGTTCATCAACAATCAAATGCATTTTAACTATAAGCAAGTTTTGTTCACGTTGGTTGTATCCAGTGGTTTAAACCAAAGAGTTGGGAGTTCAATACCTAGCTACTGCATTGGTAAACAAAAACATGGAGGGTTGAATTAAAGGGAGATAACTGAGACATCTGGAAAAGGCATGGAACGTGGAACTAGAAAAAGCTACCCTGGTGGAGAGAAATAAAGATTTCAGTTCAAAATTCTAAGCACCTGAAGAAAGCCGCGGCGTACAACGCCCGAAACGTCGTGAATAGGACAATAAAGGTGAGGACAACACTGTGAACACTATAAATAATATAAATAATTACTTAGTTTGACTGAAATATTTGCATCAACAGGGATTGTTACCTTCATGAGTAAGGCACTTCCTCAGTGAATCCTTTATAAATATCAATGTTTTATTGACTTTACTTGTTCTGTCAGTTTGAACTGGAAAATTCCACCGTACAAATATATTTTCATTACAGAATTTTCACAGAATTTGGCTTGTGTTCCCACTAATTTGTACCTGTGGTAAGTTGTACCTGCCACTTATTGCCCAATGCACATTGTTGTAGCATCGCGGACGATAATGAGTATGTCCCCATTCACATAAATACAATAGTAAATACTGTATATTGGTCTGCAGTTGGAGATTCGTTTCCAGCTGTGCTGGTCAAACTCTCTGCCTCCGGACAGAGAGGATGCCAGACGAGGCTATGTCGAAGGGCAGAGCCTCGTCTCGGGAAACAGCTACCCGACCACATTTTATACGGTGTCTCCGGGGAATTTTTGGCCGAGCCTATGGTTCGGATACCCCATATTAAATTCAACCTTGTGCCACATCTGACTGCGTGGATCAGTTGGTAGATATCCTGCAGTTAGAGATTCATTATGGAATTCACTTGACTCACTTCTAACAGTAAACTACATCTACGCTCAGCTGGCAAATTTTGAATATGTTGTGTTCGTGTCCTAAGTATTATTGTTCATTACCAACCTTTGTGCAATTATTCTATTCAGTAACCTTCCCTAGGTTACAACATTATTATTATTATTTTTATTTTCTTTGATATCTGGCGTTTACACATTTCTTTCCGGGTCCCGCCCAGGGACCTAAGGTTAGAAATGGTATCATGACACTTTCCACTGCAAAAAAAAAATATTACACAGATAAAGCCCTTCGTAAAGTGTGGGCTGTACTTGTCAGAATAATTTTTCGTATTTCTTTGAGGCATGGACTTCCAGGGATCCCTTCAATCTGCCTACTGGAATCTTTTCCAACCAGTCCAAGGGCTCCACCTACAACAAGGATTGTTGATGTTCCCATGTGCCACATTTTTGAGATTTCTATTTCAAGGTCCTTGTATTTTGACAGCTTTTCGAATATCTTCAAAGACACATTGCAGTCTGCAGGGACTGCCATATCAATAAGGAAGCATTTTGTTTGTTTGTGGTCTTTAATAACAATGTCTGGGCGGTTGGCTTTGATTGTTCTGTCAGTGTGTATTGTGTAGTCCCACAGAATTGTAACAGGTCCGATCTCCGTAACCGGGTCAGGGTGGTGTTCGTACCAGTTTCTTTCAGTTTCCTTCCCGTAGAAGTTGCAAATTTTCCAGTGCAGATATTGGCCCACTCTGTCATGCCGGTTTTTATATTCAGTGGATGCCAATATCGTGCAACCTGATACAAGATGATCAATGGTTTCTGGATATTTATCACAGAATCTGCATTTTGGGCTAACACAGTATTTTAGTATATGTGCTTGATAATTCCTAGTTAACAAGCATTGGTCCTGTGCATCAAGGATAAAACCTTCAGTTTCAGCTTTCAACCCTGCACTACGTAGCCACTGATGGGTACGGTTTTTGTCTACGTCAGCTTGTTTGGTACGGCAGAGTATTGGCCATGAAGCGGTTTATCTTGCCATTGTTTCTTTATCTGGTCGGTCGCATTTGTCTTTGCATTCTTTTTAAAGTATTTTGCAGCTTCAGCCGGTGTACAGTGATGTATTTGAATTTCTGTGCCCATTTGAAACTCCATTTTGAATTTGTCGGCTTCCTTTACTACAGAGTAAAGACACTTACTACTTTCATGTTCCTTGACACATACCATCATCCAGTCTTCTGTATTTTCCAAGTATCTTTGGAGGCCAATTGTTGTACTTTATTATTATTATTATTATTATTATTATTATTATTATTATTATTATTATTTCAGGTGTTTTCATAATTCAATCAATGTCTATTGTTTATAGCTGGAGGTTTGGTGCTTAAGGTCCTTTTAAATATATAGAAGCATTTTCATTATCTTCACAGACAGCATTAAACTTTTAAGTTATCCAGTCTGATTTCTATGGTTTTACCAATATTCTCTCGGTTCCAAGCTTCTCTAATGCCATGTCCCTTCAAGACGTAGGCAATCCCGTTTCTCCACATATTTCTGTATTATTTCCGTATTTGTGAATTGCTATGCCTACTTTGGAAAGATAGTGGAGTGGTTTCCAATTGCCTTCTCCACGGTTTAAAATTCAAAGTTTATTTTGTTTGCTTACGGCTAGTCTACCCTGCTGTTTAGCCCATATCTGGGGGGAATTTGGACAGATTCATTCTTTTCCAAAAGGCGCTTGTGAGAAAGTGACTCGACCGGAATTTGAATTCAGCTCATCGATACTATTTTCCGTGTTGATAACCGTTTAATCATCCACAGGTTGTTCTTCCGTTCTATCATGTCTATATTTAAATTCATTCGAAGCTAAGGTAGAACACTCATATATTGGAGAGCCAGTAGCTATTATTATTGGGTTTTCATATCGGTAAAATCTGGTGGCTTTCCCAGTAAATTATGATCATATTAATCCAGCAACCACATCAGATAGCGATGTACATTCCCTTGATTATGATTTATTTGAGGAAATTATGTAAAGAAGCTGAGGTTCTAATCAATTTAGAATACATAATACTTTCTTTATGTTTTCTTTTTCAGTAGTAGTAGTAGTAGTAGTAGTAGTAGTAGTAGTAGTAAGGCGGATGGGCGGCACTCTGTACTGCCTTCCGGCAACTCCTTTAGCGGCGCTGGTACCAAACTGTATTGGTCCATCCTCTCCTTTGGACTCTGCTAGCAAGGTCGAGAGGGAAAACTAGACGTCCGGGCAGACCTAGTTCTCCATACATCCCGCCCAGGCTCGTAGCACACTGGAGAGGACACTCCAGCAACGACGCAAGACATCGGCACAGCACGGGAAATGCCGCTCCAGTGTGGGCCCACACAGTCACCAGAGGCGATGTAACTCCATCGTCTAGCACCTACAGCGCTACTCCATCGTCTCCCGAGACGGACGGATGCCGCCGCCGACGACGACGAAGAGTAGTTTTCATTTAATTTTTCAGCCAACGACTTTCCCTGGAGATCGGTGAAAAGGTGTCGTTACGATACTAAACTCTATCCTCTGCCCGAAGGTGGGTAAAGAAGCGATAGTTATGAACTGAATTTTAATCTTTTTTTATCATTTCACCCCAAGCAAGCCAATAAAGCCACTAAGGCGCAAGAGTGTCACTGAGTGGGACAGAATATAAGGAATATAAATATTATAACGGAGAGAGAGAAAAATAAAAGAACAGGAATTAAGAGACCAGAAGATAATAATCGGCATTGCATTTAATTTTTGAAGATCAGGGTTGACTGAAAAAAACAAGACATTGGAAGAGATTTCCACAAACGAGAAGTGCGAGAGAAAAACTGTTTGCATAGAACATACGTTTATATCTAGCCATTTCAACTGTAAAATGATGAGACCTATCCGTCAATCTAGTACTGCGCGCGCTTAAATTCATAAAGTCGAGGTACGAAAAAATGAAAGCGATATTTATTCTGCGAAAATACAGATAAATAACCATCCCCACAATCCTTAATTTTGACAGAAACATCAGTTAACTTCACAAAATTAATGCGGATCTTAATTTCAAATGATCATCCGTCGAGCCACTCACTCAAACGTACACTCATTGAAACACATCAATAAATACGAAAAACACACTGAAATTACGAAAGGCTTCCCGCATCCACCAGTGAAGTGGCGTCTGGTCACCTAACGGGGGAGAGGAGGGAGATTAATGAAAGTAGGGACAGAAATAAAAGAAACCTATGCACATACATGCCCTATACTAAAGCTCCTCAGAACAATTATCATGTAAATATTTAGAGAAAAGTCACAGGGGAGATGCGTTACGGTAGTGGAGAAGTGAGCTAATATTTTCACTCTATAATGCCCGATTACTTTATTAACAAAAACGGAGATTATATTTATCGTGTAAGATAAATGCTCTTTTTATCTTCAGGCCAAAGACAGCGGGTTGATTTTCATTAACGCTTCCGAGACGTTGATTCCGGATTTGCTCTTAATTCTTCTGATTTCTTCACAAGATTTTTCAGATAATATGCTGAGAAGTGTTTCTTTGAAATGAAAAGATGAAGGTTCTAGACTTCCGCTATATTTAGTTTTCCAATTTCGTAATTCAGAGGAAACATTCACTAAAATGTTTACTATTTCTCCTTCGTTCCGCCTTCTTCAGTGTCCGTCCGAGTTCCAACTAAATTTATTTATTTATTATTTCTCCCATCTTCGTAATTTTTATGCTACGACACAAAATCTGCCATTTTCTCTCATCCTCTCACCTTCCGCCATCGTCGAATTCAAAAACAAGTTTCTAAGTTTCCTGAAGTCTGGAATTAGAAGCGCATTATGAAATCAGGAGGTAATTTAAGCATTAATAATGTTACCGTTACCATACTTTCGTAGATTTGAGTCTTCGGACGTTTTGTCATTTTAATCTTCACAAACCATTTTCTTGAGATTTCTTCTCACCTGTTAACATCAATTTTCTCCCCTTCACATATTTTATTCTTTTTTTTTTTCAAATTGTGTCATCATTATCTTCTTTCTTTCCGCCATATTTAATATTAACATTGTTATGAAATAGAGTAATCTCTGGAATAGACGTTGTCAAGTCAACAGATTGCAGCTCGACTGACATTCGCTGTGGTGTACCTCATTTACGTACGATACTACATATACCTGAAACGAAATGGCCTTATGCATTTCCTTGATCTTTGACTTTTAATCATTCTTGGGAATCTAAAATGTCTTAGTGCTTATCTTGATTTCTTCTTAGAATGGACCTGGGTCTGAGTTCATTTTCCACTTCCGACCCCTCGTCAGATTTCTGGTTATTATCATCTATAGATTTTCAGTTTCATGTTTTAGGCTCTTCACCTTCAGATTCTTCGTCCATTTCTATAGACTCGGGTTTCATTCAGCTTCTGAATTGATCCACATGGGTCAATACATTTTCTACATTTTTCGTTAGTATTGCTCTTGTGTCCTTTCTGTACTACAAAGTTCGCCTATTTTGGATTACATTGTCTTTTTCATACCATACACTTTCACTTGTTGAAAATGACATTGATAGGGGAGCTCTAATCTGTCTACCCATTAATGCAAAGGGACTTTGTAGTCTGTCGACAATTGTTCTATAGTAATTCCCGTTATTATCATTCGATGGGAAATATGCTTTTAGTCCTATTTTCACAGTCTGCACCATTCTTTCTGCGATTCCGTTCGATTGTGGGTGGTACGGTGATGTTTTATACGAGATGCATCCAATATGCTTTAGCTACGGGCACAAACTTTCCTCGCAAAATTCTGGCACCTTATCTGAGACCAAAGTTTTATGCGAAACATCCCCTGAAAATATTGTTCTTAATATTTGTTTTACAGTGGTGGCTTTTCTGTCAGCAACCTTAATTACTTCAGGCCATCCTAAAAATGAATCCACTAAAATTTAAAAAAATAGCCCCATGCCTTTAATATGGACATGATCCATGTGTACCCAAACTCATGGTTCTTTTTCTTTCGGCCACGAGTGAATTTTGGTTTACCGAAAGGTTTTTTTTATTTCAGTACATTTTGGGCATCTTTTTACATAGTCTTCTTCATCTCGAGAATATCCTGGCCACGACACTTGTAATTTTAATCTCATTTCTGTCACTGTTATACCACAATGTACATCACTGTATACACCTTTCTTTAACTGTTATAATATATTAATCATGCGTTTCTCTACAGTTAACTTATGCCTTAATTTTTTGTGGAGTTTTTTTCTGTCATTGAAAAAGTGTTCCATGTGTTTCTTTTTATTCTGTCTGAAGTTTTACTTAACACTGGATCTTTTATGTTTTTCATTCTGAGACGATTTACGAGTTTCAACCCAGTCCAGTATTTTATCTTCTGAATTTTCAGACGTTTCTAATCTTTTACTGTCGAAACTTAGTCTGCATAGCGCATCCACGCGTGGAATAGTGTTCCCCTTTACGTATACGCCATATGTTTTATAGCCTATCTTAAAATTCTAGAAAATATGACTTTTTGGTAATTCCTTTCTGGGGCTAAATATAAACTCTCAGGTTTTGTGATCTGACTTTGCCAAAAGTTTTCGTCCTAACAAAAATTTTCGAGCTCTTTCTGTTCTCCACACTATTGCTAAAAGTTCATTCTCAATATTTGAGTAGTTAGCTTCAGCTGATGTTAATTTTCTCGACAGTTAAATTATTGGATGACCTTGGGATAAATTACAGTTACAGCATGTTTACCTGCATCCGTAGTCAATGTCACTTTTTTGGATCAAAGATTTTTGCAATCGGTTTTCTTATTAGTGCCTTTTTTAAGATTTCGTAACCTATATTTTGCCTTTGAGTCCATTTAAATTCTGTATGCCTTTCCAGTAACTCTGCAAATGGTTCTGTTAGGTCACTGTATCTAAGTAGATATTTTATTTATCAGTTTATTGTCTGGGGAAATTCCTTCTTTAGATATTTGGCATCCCAAATACGATATTATGTCACAATTTAACTCACATTTATCGCTATTTATCATCAAACCAGCATTTTTGAATTTGTTTAAAAATTGTTTATTTTTTAAAAATTCCTCTTTACTGTAAGAACCTATGCATGTATCGTCTTGATATACAATTATATTTTTTACCCCTCCGATAGAACCTTTTCAGTTGACTTTTGAAAAATATGGCTTAAAGCCTTAACTCCAAACGGAAGACGAGTCAATCTTAGTAAGCCTAGTGGTGTATTAATTGTAGTCACTTGTTTAAATTTTCTGTCAGTTCCTATTTGGTTATATACCGATTTCAGGTCAGTCTTGGCAAAATATGTCATTCCTGATAATTCATGACTTGCCATTTCTATGTTAGGTAAGGGGAATGGATCAGAACATATCTGATAATTGACACCTACTTTGCAATCCCCGCATATCCTCAAATCGCCATTGGGCTTTCGTATCGCAACAATAGGTGAGGTCCAACTGTTACCACATTGAGTAACTTTTACCAGTATGCCTTGTTCTACCATATTTTTTTTTTAATTTTTCAACTACCATTTTCTACTACAGTAGAATGTGAATAGGTATTTTTCGAGATTCAAAATGGATCGGGTGATTATATTCTTTTAGACGAATACTCGATTTATATCCTTTCAGTAGTCCTATGTTAGGTTCGTCTGACTTCATGCAGTTTATTAATTTCGCGGTGTTCAATTTGAAAACGCCAATTCCTAGTAGGCCTTTTCTTTTGCGCATTCTACAACAGGGATGGGAATAATCTCAAAATGTTTTTTGTCTCAAAAGTTCATTCAAAGGAGCTGAGAGTTTTGATGACAGATCCATCAAATTGTTTTAAATTAAGATTACTTTTTCTTAATTTGGGTTTACCCATTTTTCCCAGAAATTCCTTGGGTTCAAGGTAACATTGCTTCCCGTGTTAACCTGCATGGGAAAAGTTATGCCATTCAATTTCATTGTCTCCCGACTTTTTGTGGGTGTTTCTTATCAAATATCCTTCTGTATTTTCAGTATAAAAATTTATATTTTCTACCCTTTCAATTGTCTTTTTGTGTCTGCATACAGATTGGAAATGGTCTTTTCTTTTACAGTTTAAACATAATTTTCCTAGGGTTGGTCATTTGTTTTGGTTTCTTTGTCGTAGTATTTGTACTTAATTAGGATTTTAGTTGTGTTGTATGCTTTCACATTGTTTTTAGAATTTTTAAATTCAATAATTAATTCTAACTGCTGTAAGAATTCCACACTTCCTTCTAAATTCATATCATTCGCTCGTAGCCGATTTGGGATCTTAGGCTTATATGTAACGTCATACATGCCTTCAATTGATTTTACACTATTTACATTATTCGGACTATTGTCCTCATCTTTGTCGCCATATTCATCACAACGTTTCGGCCCTTCAGTATCTGTCTATATTTCTGAGATGAGGTATTATGTACACTATTTACATTATTCGGACTATTGTCCTCATCTTTGTGGCCATATTTATTACAACGTTTCGGCCTGTCAGTATCTGTCTATATTTCTGAGATGAGGTATTATGTACACTATTTACATTATTCGGACTATTGTCCTCATCTTTGTCGCCATATTCATCACAACGTTTCGGCCCTTCAGTATCTGTCTATATTTCTGAGATGAGGTATTATGTACACTATTTACATTATTCGGACTATTGTCCTCATCTTTGTCGCCATATTCATCACAACGTTTCGGCCCTTCAGTATCTGTCTATATTTCTGAGATGAGGTATTATGTACACTATTTACATTATTCGGACTATTGTCCTCATCTTTGTCGCCATATTTATTACAACGTTTCGGCCCTTCAGTATCTGTCTATATTTCTGAGATGAGGTATTATGTACACTATTTACATTATTCGGACTATTGTCCTCATCTTTGTTGCCATATTTATTACAACGTTTCGGCCCTTCAGTATCTGTCTATATTTCTGAGATGAGGTATCATGTACACTATTTACATTATTCGGACTAATGTCCTCATCTTTGTTGCCATATTTATTACAACGTTTCCGCCCTTCAGTATCTGTCTATATTTCTAAGATGAGGTATTATGTACACTATTTACATTATTCGGACTATTGTCCTCATGTTTGTCGCCATATTTATTACAACGTTTCGGCCCTTCAGTATCTGTCTATATTTCTGAGCTGAGGTATTATGTACACTATTTACATTATTCGAACTATTGTCCTCATTGTCGCCATATTTATTACAACATTTCGGCAGTTGTACGCTCCGGCCTTCTTCCTTAAGGACACATGGCACGGTGGATAAAGGCGTTGGTTAGATCCAGTGACAGAACTCAAAGAGTGTGAGTTCAATACCCGGTTAATGCAGTGGAGAACTTAGAGAGGGGAATTAAGCAGGAGATAACTGATAACTGGCATTCATTAAACATGGCACGTGGAACTAGAACAGTCTACCTCAGTGAGCGACATAAAGGGTTCAGTTCGATTTTCCAACCACCTGAAGAAGGCCGGAGCGTACAACAGCCGAAACGTTGTAATAAATATGGCGACAAAAATGAGGACAATAGTCCGAATAATGTTTCTTTTAATCTGTGTATATAGTGCATTATGATTTCATTTGGTTTCTGTCTGTTTTCCAGACATTTTGTTCGCTCTGCAATAACCAGTCTTTTTTTCGGTCATATGTTTCTTTTTATAATGGTTGAAACTGCCACATATTTTTGTGGGGTATATCATAATGGATATTTTATTTATTGCTTCAAATCCTGCCAAAGCCCCCCCCCCAAAAAAAAAATCAGTAATTTCATTCTCCCCTTCGGAGGTTTTCTTGTCTTTCACTTTCATTAGCCTAGCCTACGCTGCGAAACATCTAATCCAAGTTTCTACGTGCCCCTACGAGATTAGGGACCCTATTGGCGACGCCATATTGTTATGAAGTAGTGTCATCTCTGGAATAGACGTTGTTTGGTCAACAGATGATAGCTCAACTGACATTCGTTGTGACATACTGCTTTTATAGCAGCATCTCATTTACATACAATTTCTACAAACCTAATTTTCCAACATCCTTCCTCTGGCCGACAATATTTAGTATACTTTTCAACTTGTTCAGGCATCAGCATTCTTGTACCTTCCGCCATCTTTATTATTTCATTTAGTCTTTATATTTCTTAAATTTGGCCATCTTTAATGTACCTTCCACGTTCTTCCTGTGAACTTTCACTGTTTCGTATTCCTATAAGCGACCTTCATGTTTTCGTATTACTCAATCCTTTCGCCATATCCATATCCCGAAGTCTTTCACCCTCCTACTGCCGTATTTCGTTTTTACTCTGACCTCCCGCAATCTTTATTATTCCTCTTATATGCCACCATCTTTAGTCTTCCTCCCACTTTCCTCCACCTTAATCGTCTGCTCTCTTGAAATAAAATAAAATCTTTCTGTTTTCTTTTCAGTTTTTTCTATTTCTTTACTTCCAACCGTCAGCCTTTGTCCCGCTATTTTTTTCTTTTCTTTCTCCCAGCATTTTATTTTTATACCCTTACACCACACTTCTTCCTTCTTTGTCTCAGTGGCTCTTAAGAGTAATTGAGATTAAATGCCTCAACAAATTAAAAGAAATAGTTATATCCAATCCGCCCCACGAACGTAAAGGTTTCCGTAAAAATCTACCTTGTCAAAGGCTTGTGACACAAAGAACTCCACCCCTATGGACTCCTTGCATTTAAGTATCCTTTATACAGAAAACCCCTCAATCACGTAAGTTCATATTGGAGTACCTTTAATATCCTAACAATATTTTATTTATTCACAATGTTAATTAGTCCGTTAATTAAAGGTTAGTTTATAATAATTTAACTTTTTATATAATAAATATTGTACTCTGTATTCTTTGAAACATTTGCTTTACAGTAAGGATGATCTGCTTATATGCGTGTATTTTTTCGGTAGACCACAAAATTAAAAAATCATCCCCCAAACTAAACACTTCCCAGATTTCAATGTTTCGGCAACTATTTATTAAAACAAAAATTAACATACGCACCGACGGTTTTATTGGTAAATTTCATTATTTTGAAAAGAAATTTTAAAATTTTAATAAAATACAGCCATATCAAAGTGGATTTCGGCGCTTCATTTTTTTCTGAAAAATGGTAAACACTAGATTGTTTATTTACAAGAATAATTTCATATTTGCAATATCCTCTGAGATGAGGTATTATGATTACAAAATACAGTTCATTAATCCTTAAATTCATTAATTTACTTTGAAACATCTCCTGGACAAATATTGCATTTTTAAGTGATTTTTAAATTTATTTACATTATTCGGACTGTTATCCTCATCTTCATTGCCATATTTACAACGTTTCAGCCTCTATATCTCTGAGATGAGGTATTATGATTACTTGCATTATTTACATTATTCGGACTGTTATCCTCATCTTCGTTGCCATATTTACATTTCGGCCGTTGTATGCTCCGACCTTCATGTCTATCTCTCTTTATATATCTGTCTATATCTCTGAGATGAGGTATTATGATTACTTGTATTATTTACATTATTCGGACAGTTATCCTCATCTTCATTGCCATATTCACAACGTTTCCGCCGTTGTACACTTCGGCCTATTCAAAATCGCTATCCCTTTTCAAAATAATCGCTGCTCATTTCAAAATAAACGCCATCCCTTTTCAAAACAATCGCTGCCGTTTTCAAAATAATCGCCATCCCTTTTCAAAACAATCGCTGCCCTTTTCAAAATAATCGCCATCCCTTTTCAAAATAATCGCTGCTCTTTTCAAAATAATCGCCATCCCTCTTCAAAATAATCGCTGCCCTTTTCAAAATAATCGCCATCCCTTTTCAAAATAATCCATGCCCTTTTCAAAATAATCGCCATCCCTTTTCAAAATAATCGCCATCCCTTTTCAAAATAATCGCTGCTCTTTTCATGTTCATTACCGTTTTGTTTTCTTTGATTTCTAATATTGCAATTAGAATATTTATGACAGTTCTCAGTTCATGTTATGGCGTCAGCTTTAAATAAAAAGATCCTTCAGTTTTTACTCGAATATTTTCTGATATTTTTCTATTAACTTTGTTTTATTTTCAACTTATGTTCTTTGGAACATCTAGACCCCGATGGTTTGACGAAAAACTTCCTTCAACTATATTCAAGAGGAATAACAAGGTGTACAGTTATTGTAATTTTTTTTTGGCTAATTATTTACTCAATACGAGGCATGAGAGCACCTCAAGATAGAGTGTTACTGAATGAAGTTGCATTAACGTAAGAGGAAGAGGTGAAAAGTGTGTATGAGGTTAAGTAGGAAAGATAAAATTAAGGTTGTAGTAATCTATTTGTAGGAATTGTATGGTTGTTGACTAAGATATATGTTATATTATTCATGTTTTTCTCTTAGTCCTCACCTGTGTCTTTTCTTTATCTTCCTTTCAATTTTCTGTTGAACATTTAAGTTTTTAGTAAATTTTAAACAAAAATGGATCTGTTTTATATGCGAAAAAGAATGCATTTAAAAATCGCTCCCAAATTAAACAATTATCAGATTTCAATGTTCTTGTGGTCTTTGATCCTATGTTTCGGTGATTAGCTTTCATTGTTCTGTCTGTGTGCATCAAAGTCCCTTGAAATCGTTACAGGTTCTTTGTCTGTAACCGGGTTTGGGTGATGTTCATACCAGTTTCTTACAACTTCCTTCCGATAAAAATTGCAAAGTTTGCACCATCTTTCGCAGAATATCTGCAGTGACAAACAACACAGATTTCTGGGATACTCGACTTTATACTGATTTTCTCAATGTAGAAATTGAAGTTCGATGTTATCGACCACAACGCAACGTCCCACGTTTTAGCAACTTCAATCCGGAGGTTAGAGTATTTCTTAATATTTTCGGTTTCTTTGGCCTTGATACCAGGAACAGTCATATCGATTAGGATTTTTTTCAAAGACTGTGATTTCTCTTTTGGTGGCCTCATGGAAGCGGTTTGTTTGGATGTTGGAATCACACATGATTTTCATTTTCGGATGCACTCTCTGGCTTGTGACGGTATCATTTCTCATCGATTTTAACTCCATATTCCGACATAGTCACCAATGCAAATAGGAGACCACTTCATCATGAATTCTTTTTATCCAAACATTCCACGGGCGCTAATGATGTAAATAACAATTCTCACCACAGCCAGCCTTTTTCGAATCTACATGGTGTTAAATGTTCCTCCGCACAGAAAATAATAATAATTGTTTTATTCCATTTGATTTCTGGTGTTTACACATTTCTTTCCGGGTCAAGTTCAGTGACCTAAGGTTAGAAATCGCATCATGACATTTTCCACTGACTAATAAAAAAAATATTTTACATAGATAAAACCCTACATAAGGTGTGGGTTGTACTCGTGAGGACAATTGTTTGTATTTCTTTAAGGCATGGGCTTCCAGGTATCCCTTCAATGAGTCTAGTGGAATCTTTTCCAACCAATCCGAGGGCTCCAACAGGTATTGTTGATGTTCCCATGTGCCACATTTTTGAGATTTCGATTTCAAGGTCTTTGTATTTTGATAGCTTTTTGAATATCTTCATAGATACTTTGCAGTCTGCAGGGACTGCCATATCAATAAGGTGGCACTTTTGTTGTGTGCTATCGCTAATAACAATGTCTGGGCGGTTAGCTTGGGATTTTACATTACTCTGCGTGTAATGTAAAATCCCATAAAATTGTAACAGGTCCTATCTTCGTAAGCGGGTCTGGGTGGTGTTCATACCAATTTCTTTCAGTTTCCTTCCAGTAGAAGTTACAGATATTCCAGTGCAGATATTGGCCAACTCTGTCATGCCGGGTTTTATATTCAGTGGGTGCCAATACCATGCAACCTGATACAAGATGATCAGTTGTTATTATTATTATTATTTACTTGTGTTTAGTCGTAGTGGTGTTGGTAGTTGTGACGGCGGTAGCTGTGCTGGTGATAATTATTGCTCTGTGAGATTCACTATTATTATTATATTCATTGGGTATTTACATTAATAATGAAATATTGGCAGCAGCGTGACAAAGAAAGATGCGTGAGCAAAAAAGTACACGTCACTAAACACATAGCTTCTTACGTACGCGTCAAGCCGATGTGCATTTGCCCAATGAACGCAATTGTATAAAAGCTGTTCGTAATAATTGAAACAAAATAGACATTCGTATTGCATTTGTCTGTTCCTGCATTTCGAGAGCTTCGCCCTTTAGACGTGTGGGTGTGGAGCGCAACAAATCAGATTATTTTAACATCCTCCTCCATCTCAATGTGAACATTGTTTTGGTAATTAAACATAGCCCTTTCTAATGGAGGCAATTGGTTGATTGATTTGTTTTTTACGGCTTATCAACCTTTTGTGTGCTATATAAAGTCTAAACGCATTTCAGTTTGTAGGGGGTTGCTTACAGTATCTGGTGTTCCCAAGCCCCCCCCCCCCATCTAAATACTTCACTCGAAAAAATGCAATCAGTTTTAAATATATTTTCCCCAAATGTTTTGACATTTACGAGTACACATATCGGGACATTTGACGTATCGGGTTCAATTCATGCTCTTATCACATTTGTCACATTTCATTTCATGTTTTAAAAGGCTGCCTATTTGTAGCCCGTTTTCCCCCCGCCCCCAAGTTGACGAACAGTGATAGCTTGGGACGGATTTTCAGCAACCAAAGTTTTGACACTTTTGCGTCCTGCTACCTAAAACACTTTAGACGAAAAGAAATGCAAAACATTGTCCTCGCTAATACAGCCAATACTTTTAGGGGGTTAATTATTTGCCTATTGTTGGGATCCTGACAGGTGCTACCACCCCGGGTCAGGGTGGACCTAGGAACGCCAGTAATTAAGAGGTGGTTCCATACTCCTCAAAACCTCATGATCAGAGGCCTTGCTGCTGGATGTAGTTTATCGTCTTACTCAGGACGATTTACAATAAGAGATTAACAACAATAGCTAATAATAATAATAATAATAATAATAATAATAATAAAAATAATAATAATAATAATAATGATAATAATAATAATAATGATAATAATAATAATAATGATTAAAGACCACAAACAAAATAAGTGCCTCCTTATTGATATGGCAGTCCCTGCAGACTGCAATGTATCTTTGAAGATATTCGAAAAACTGTCAAAATACAAGGACCTTGAAATAGAAATCTCAAAAATGTGGCACATGGGAACATCAACAATTCCTGTTGTAGTTGGAGCCCTAGGATTGGTTGGAAAAGATTCCAGTAGGCTGATTGAAGGGATCCCTGGAAGTCCATGCTTCAAAGAGATACAAAAAATTGTTCTGACAAGTACAGCCCACACTTTACGAAGGGCTTTATCGATGTAATTATTTTTATTTTATTTTATTTTATTTTTTTTTGCAGTGGAAAGTGTCATGATGCCATTTCTAACCTTAGGTCCCTGGGCGGGATCCGGAAAGAAATGTGTAAACGCCAGATATCAAAGGAAATAATAATAATAATAATAATAATAATAATAATAATAATAATAATAATAATAATAATAATAATACTAATAATAAAATAGTAAAAGTATCAATTATTATTATTGTCCGCCAAACATCAGCTGTCTCTTTCTGATTGTTACCAACCATTTATTTGTTGTTCCAGTTTTCTTAAAACTGTTTCTCCTGCGTTCTTTAAAGGTTGGAGAAACCGTTATCATTCATCAACTTTATAAAAGAAAATATTTTTTAATTTTTAAGTTATTTCATGAGGTATTTTCAGTTATTATTAATCGTTGACTAATATTTATTTGATACCATTTTTAAAAATTTTATACCAATTTTTAATATTCTTAAGTTTTCTGAAATACTTTCATGAAGCATTGTCAGTGATCATTAATTTTTTACTAGTGTTTTTTCATCTTAATTTCTGTCACTTATTATAGCAGCTACACAGATCGTTATTCTACGACTGTATGCAGCGAAAAGTAAAGAATAAGCCTTTTGTTATACTGACTGAGCTACGAATGTCGACGCTTGGAGATGATGAAACCTAAGAAAATGGCATTATTCCTTATTTGTGGGGCGGTACGCCTGGCATTGTCACTTTTTTAGATTTTGTTTCTCTCCATTTTCTTTCCTTCTCTCTCTCCCTCACTTAAAGTCTTTCTTTTTTTTTTACTCTACAGTACAGTTTTTTTACTCCTTTTACCATATTATTTCTCTCCTACCATCTCTTTTATTTCCCTTTCAATCCACTTTCCTTAATTTCTTCGTTCTTTTTCTCTTTCCTCTATTCTTTCTTTCCTTCTTTCTTTCTTTCTTTCCTTCTTTCTTTCTTTCCTTCTTTTCTTCTTTCTTTCTTTCTTTTTTCCTTCTTTCTTTCTTTCCTTCTTTCTTTCTTTCTTTCTTTCTTTCCTTCTTTCTTTCTTTCCTTCTTTCTTTCTTTCTTTCTTTCCTTCTTTCTTTCTTTCCTTCTTTTCTTCTTTCTTTCTTTCTTTTTTCCTTCTTTCTTTCTTTCTTTCCTTCTTTCTTTCTTTCCTTCTTTCTTTCTTTCCTTCTTTCTTTCTTTCTTTCTTTCTTTCCTTTCTTTCTTTCCTTCTTTTCTTCTTTCTTTCTTTCTTTTTTCCTTCTTTCTTTCTTTCTTTCCTTCTTTCTTTCTTTCTTTCTTTCTTTCTTTCCTTCTTTCTTTCTTTCCTTCTTTCTTTCCTTCTTTCTTTCTTTCCTTCTTTCTTTCTTTCTTTCTTTCCTTCTTTTCTTCTTTCTTTCTTTCTTTTTTCCTTCTTTCTTTCTTTCCTTCTTTCTTTCTTTCTTTCTTTCTTTCCTTCTTTCTTTCTTTCCTTCTTTCTTTCTTTCTTTCTTTCCTTCTTTCTTTCTTTCCTTCTTTCTTTCTTTCTTTCTTTCTTTCTTTCTCCTACCCCAACTTCCTCTATCTTCCCTTTATAGGTATTTTTCTAACTTACCTGCGTATATTTCTTTTCTCCTTTCATCTTTTTACTTCTCTTTCTTTCCACTTCTTTCACTACTCACTCACTCTCTTTAGTCCTCCTTTTTTTTCACCTATTTACCTTTTCCGTTTTTTTCTCTCTCCAACCTAACATCTAATTAAAACTCTTTTCTCTTCATTGACTCGCCGCAAAATAGCAAGAACCAATAGCCTAGGCTTTTATTATTCGGAAGCCTATTCAAAATGCCATTTTCGACAAACATCTTCCCCAATTTTTAACAGAATCCGACCATTACCGTACCCAACACAACAAAACCCCAAGGCTGGTTCGTTCTTTTTTCTACCCCATGCCACACCTTAAACCACCAGAAATTTCTAATGCTTTCAAACATTGAATAATAACGGAAAAGAACACGTTTCTTCTTTTTCCATTTTTGCCTTTCTTTTAAAGTGGGCCGGCTTATTCAAGGGGTTCTTTCTCACACCGAAGAAGTGTCCTCATGTATTCTTTCAATTTGTGTACGTGCTCTAATGGAGAAAAAGCTAACCTAACTTTACTCTTAAAAGCACCTCAGCATTTCTACGCGTCGCTTGTTTTCCTCTCTTTCCATCTCTTCTCGTCCGTTCCGTTCGTTTCTCTCTTTCTTTTTCATTTCAATTTTCTTTTCTCACTTTTCATTTCACTTTTTTCACACTTGAAAATTTATTTCCTTTTTGTTTTTGCTCAAGCTTTATTTCTTTCTTTCTCTCTTTTTTCTTTCTTTCTTTCTTTCTTTCAGCATTTCGATGATGTTTTTTCTTTCTTTTTCTTCCTTCCTTTCTTTTTGCTGTCTGTCTGTTTGTCTGCCTTTCTTTCTTTCTTTCTTTCTTTTAGAATTTCCGTGGTATCTTTTCTTTCTTTTTTTATTCTTTCTTTCTTTCTTTCTTTCTTTATTTCTTTCTTTCTTTCTTTCTTTCTTTTAGAATTTCCGTGGTATCTTTTCTTTCTTTTTTTATTCTTTCTTTCTTTCTTTCTTTCTTTCTTTCTTTCTTTCTTTCTTTCTTTTTTCTTTCTTTCTTTCAGCATTTCGATGATATTTTTTCTTTCTTTTTTCTTCCTTCCTTTCTTTTTTCTATCTGTCTGTGTGTCTGTCTGCCTTCCTTTCTTTCTTTCTTTCTATCTTTCTTTCTTTTTTCTTTCTTTCTTTCTCTTCACTCTTGCTCACACTCTTTTTTTTCCTTCTTTCCCTTAAAGTCTTTCTTTTTGTTTCCATTATTTTTCTTGATATTTTTCCTCTTCATTTCCTCCTGCTAAATTTGTCTGATCTTTCTTTTTCCTTCTTTCTATCACGCGGTTCACTTGAGCGTTAAAACATGTTGCTGGGTCGCTTGTCGAAGTCCATTTGTCATTTGCATCGTCAGTCAACGAAGCTTAAAAGATCAGCGTGTTTTGTTGCTGTTGTTGTTGTTGTTTATGCGAGGACACTGGCTGCAGCGTACTCCTAATAGCTGAAGATAGACGCATATAAAGTCGCCCCTCTCTCTTTCTCTTTCCTTTCTCTCTCTCTCTCTCTTCACCCCTTCTCTGGAGTTTTGTTTGTCTTTTCTCTCCATCTCCATCTCTTTATCAGTCAATTCAGGTTTGAGTTTGTTGATATTTGTCCTTTGAAAAGATCTCACTCTGTATATATAATTCAGTGACTCTCTCTCTCTCCTCTTTTTCTCCCTCTATCTGTCTATCTAAGTCTGTTCCTATCTACCTATTTATATATCTATCTCAGCCTATCTACCTATCTATCGATCTAGTAATTCTGACCGGCACGCATCTCTACTTGATCTGTTCCTTACCACTTCCACAGACTCATGCCGTGCTCCGTAGCTCCGTGCTCTTGGCAACTCCAACCACGTGGTAGTGTCTGCAAATATTTATTTTTGCTTTCTATTAGGCAACGGCACCCGATTAACAGGACCTCGTTTTGTTATCAACTGACTGATTGGGACTCATTTAGTGATTTTCTTAGCGACCCCTCTTTGAATATTTTAAATTTTTCCTTTGAGAATTGTGCCTCATATACTGCAGATAATGCAAAAATGTTTTGCTCGTAAATTCTCTTCCAAACTCATTCTCAACTCATCAGGAGTATCCTTGCCTGATTCCCCACCCTAGAATGGAATCTCTGCTGGTTGATATGCACATAACTCCATCCATGGTTTCTGCTATCATCTATAAACTACATCTCCACAATCTCAGCCTATTCATATCTATCTATCTATCTATCTATCTATCTATCTATCTCAGCCTATTCATATCTATCTCAGCCTATTCATATCTATCTATCTATCTATCTATCTATCTATCTATCTATCTATCTATCTATCTATCTATCTATCTATCTGTCTGTCTGTCTCAGCCTATTCATATCTATTGATTCTGACTGTGTACTTTACTTATACAGGTATGATTTCGTGATTTTGACAATGAAAAGAGGGCAAACTTGGACCTTGGTGCCCGCAGAAAAATAGAGAGGGAAAAGGACGTTTTTTCCACTGACAACGCTGTAATTTTAACTTCCTTACGAAGTCGGAAGAGCGACACTAATGGAAAACACCCTTCTCTCTGACTCTAAAAGAAATGGTCTATAAAAATTAAGAGAAAAGTGAAAACCTATTACTCATTTCCACTACTTAAGAGCGAAGATGTTCGGACGGTCTCTACTCGACATGCTTTGATTTGAGTCTATTTTTGGTGATGCTTTGCTTGACTCGGGGCAAAATAAGATTCAAATGTTTTGGAAATAACAAAAAAGATTAGGAAAGAAAAATCTTCCTTTGAATAATTTTCCACGAATCAGGGAAACTGAATTTCAAGCCTTCGATAATTTTCAATCTTAATAGAGCGATCTTGGCGACTCAGAGTCGCTGACCGTTCAAAGTCGCTATTGATTCACTCGTCGTCAGAATTGATAGTCAAGTGGATAATTAACAATTAACATTTACAACTGAGAACAAGAAGATTCGAAAATGCCAAGTGGCAAACTAAAAACATCGGAGGACATGACTGGAACCAAAAACTAACAAGTATTACTCAAACCAACTGCAAAGAGACACAGACCAAAATTCCTCATTTTGTCTTACACACCATCAATATTCTTCACGACTATCATGTTTACCTTGACTGACAACAAGTCTAAATTTTTAATACAAGAAAACGTTCACTGTATCCCTTTTAACAAAGATATTTTTATTCTTATCTATTTTAAGTCCAATTTTTAAACGAACATTTTAATTTTAATTTTTATTAGGCGCTTAAAGGAATATTTTGAGCAAGCAATTATATACCCTTCTTTCATTTCCAATTTAAATTTAATTGTAAATAAAAAAATTCTTTCTGTTCAATTTCACTCTCAATCAGGGTCCTTTTCTTCGGCGCTTAATAACCACCACTAATTATTTTCTACATTTTTTTTCTATATAGAAAGAAATTCCCATAGGTTTTGAGAAATTCGCGATCTTCCGTGCAATCAGAGATGTTCAGTCGAAACTTCATATTTTTTCGGACTCCTTAATCTCTTTCAATTTTGTATTTTAGATAAAACAAGAACTCTCGGCCTTAAGGACAGAAGTTCGAATTTTCTGTTTCTTCTAACCGCTAAAATTAAGATCAGGTCACGACTGTGTGATGAGTTTTATGGCGTTGCACTTTGCGTCTGCACAACAGAAGCAAAAATATCAAACTTCAAAGAAAGCACTCAACAACAAAAGGAATATTTCACCCAGACACCTGTAATTCTTAAACCAGGGTACGCCTAACTCTAGAGGATGGCAAAAGAAATTACAGCGGAAGGCGACGTTCATAAAAAATACTGGAATTTTGAAGTAATTACAATCAACTAACAGCAACTCATGCTTGTTCTAAACCTAACATAGTGTTGGGGGATACATCCGTAATCGATAGGGTCGTTGGGGCCCCATTTCAAAGCTGCAGTACAGATATCTAGGGCAAGATGGCCTGACAGCGCTTATCTATATCTTGGCTAGTTTTGAATTCATAGTTGTCTGTCTCCTAGACTAGTTGCTCTAGCAAGCCTAAAGGGCCCAGTGTACCCAACGATTTCACCGATAGCTGAATAGAGATAGATTCATTAATGGACGAATCAAGAGATAGATTAAATCTATGAAGATGCGGCGAATTAATCTCGAAATATCGAAGGCCCATTGTAACGAATATTTTTAGACAAAATTGTAAAAGTCTACTTCGCACCTTCTATATAACAAGAAATATGTGACTGATCATTGCTACGAAAAGAGTCCCACCCTCTACAGATGCCCCTTTCAGTTCGGCCGGTATGTCAAGCTAATTCAGATAAATACCTACATACGTATATCACAGCATAGGCAATGCATAAATATTGCAAAGGGCCATGGGTGGCCTAAACAAACTTCATAAATATCTATAATCTAGATATCTCCACAGATTCGATATACCTATGGTTTAAAATAAATTTTTAGAAATGAAAAATATTTCTTCAACATTTTATTTCAGTGTTAATTTCAAGCTGATAGATTTAATTTAATATTTCCAATAAATTACTGTATTTGCAATGTAATTCAAATTGATTGCAAGGAGTTTTCGTTTTGAAATTTCTAAAATTTTTCAATTTAGCACCATTTTTCGCAAAGAAATAAAATATACTTTTCTGAAACTTTAACGGAGTAATATTAGCTGATTTAAATTATAATTAATCTGATTTGAAACAAATATTATTTACTTTAAGTATAAAATATTGCAGAAGTGCAGTGGTAGTTGTTTATTTTATAATTATCTTTATCTCGCCGACTTTTCTGCACAACATCCTAAAGCATGTTGTGTATCGCAGAAAACCGACTACATTGGCGGCCCTAAGACAAAAAATTGAAAATACATTTTTGGACTAATCCCACTGTACACTTTAATCAACATTAAAGCAGTAGGTCGCCATATTAATAAATGTCTGGAAGCTAAAGGCCACCATTTTGAGCATCTCTTGTGATTGTAGAGTCCAAAGGTAACTTGTATTAATCTCGTGATGTCTGGATAAATTTAATATTACAGTATCTATACAAGTCTTTCATTTCCTGAAGTATGTATACAATTGTTTTGGCGGACTCTGTATATATCTATCTATCTATCTATCTATCTATATATATATATATATATATATATATATATATATATATATATATATATATATATATATATATATAAATCTGATGAAACCTTTTAAGGGAATTGGCCTGCTACGTTCAATTATGGATTAAATAACATAGTAGACTAGGCTCTCTCTCCTTGGGTAAAAACCAGTTTAAAAGAAGGAAGATTTCAAGGCAAGGAGAAAACAACCGGAAAACACTCCACTATTTTCTCAAGAATGAAAGGTAACTAATTGTTGAGTCTTGACTCATTGTTGAATCTCGACTAATGCATGGAATAATAATGCAACACAAAATGTACTTAGAACAAGAATGTATTATAACAAGAAAGTGTACACAATATTTACATATAGTATTTCTGTATATTTCTGGGAAGACGTTCCTGGAGAATGTGTTGACTAAGTCGCAGTCGGGCAGAGTCTCTAGCTGGATCTCTGTATTCGCTCCCTCGTCTTCCGGTACCAACCATTATTTATATAGTCGGTAGTCACCTATGCAGATTAGGTGGATCCTACCACAACACTAATAGATGAAAAAGAAAATGAATATGTGGAGGGCCATGATCTGAAGGGATATGGTATTAGAAGAAATTATAGTTTGTTCTATCAATCCAAAGTACATATATATATATATATATATATATATATATATATATATATATATATATATATATATATGGTTACTGTAGACTCTTTAACTTAGTTTGCTATAAGGTCATGGGATAATGATTATTCAGAATACAACTACTTGGACAGTCGTAATGATCTGATGCACTATTTCGACCATCCGAACTCATCACGTCATAAAAGTCATGAGTTCTATAGTCAATTTTATCAGTTCCCCAAAAAATGAAAAAGCGGGGTCGGGGGCTGTGGTTTCACTACCAGGCAGCTGCAGACACTCTGAAAAGTTTCCCAACCAAGGGTCACCGGACCCACAGAGCTGCATTTGATATATTTGGGAATTATGAAAGAGGGTGAGAATAAGACAGATGGAGGAAGAGCGAGAGACAGACAGACAGAGAAAAAGAGTGTGAGTGAGAGAGAAAGAAAGGGAAAGAGAGAGAGAGAGAGACTGTGTGGCAAGATTTCGCACGAAATTTAGCCGTTCGTGTTCAGTAGATACTTTTAAAAACTACACATACTTACCTGGTACATGTCAGAGGGTATCCCCCAGACGAGGCTCTGCCGAAGGGCGCAGTCTCGTCTCGGGAACCTGACTCCGTTTTTACTGGTCTATAGGGAATTTTTGCCCGAGCCTATGGAACTCGGATACCCCACTTTAAAACTCGACCTTGTGCCACATCTTGCTGCTTGGGGCAGCGGGTAAATAATTACATTTAAAAACTGCATATTTTACACGTAATTTAAACAAAATAAGCGCTCTAATCCCACATACAAATTTATGGTCCCGAGTTAAGACCAGAAAAATAAGATTTTTAACCAAAATTTATAAAGTTCGAAAAAAGATTGTGTATTATTAGGATTATGTATCTCTAAAAATCCGTTAAAAAGGGGATACATGAATAAAATACCAAAATATAATAAAAATAAAATTTTACCGTCAAAATTTTTGCGTTTAAGAGTATTATAATTTCAAAGTATTTTTAATGTAAAAAGTATTTATTATACAAATACAAAATTATTATTATTTCAAAGTATTTTTAATGTAAAAAGTATTTATTATACAAATACAAAATTATTATTATTTCAAAGTATTTTTAATGTAAAAAGTATTTATTATACAAATACAAAATTATTATTATTTCAAAGTATTTTTTAATGTAAAAAGTATTTATTATACAAATACAAAATTATTATTATTTCAAAGTATTCTTTAATGTAAAAAAGTATTTATTATACAAATACAAAATTATTATTATTTCAAAGTATTTTTATGTAAAAAGTATTTATTATACAAATACAAAATTATTATTATTTCAAAGTATTTTTTGTAAAAGGTATTTATTATACAAATACAAAATCATTATTATTTCAAAGTATTTTTTAATATAAAAGGTATTTATTATACAAATACAAAAGTATTATTATTTCAAAGTATTTTTAATGTAAAAAGTATTTATTATACAAATACAAAATTATTATTTCAAAGTATTTTTTTAATGCAAACAGTATTTATTATACAAATACAAAATTATTATTATTTCAAAGTATTTTTTAATGTAAAAAAGTATCTATTATACAAATACAAATTTATTATTTCAAAGTATTTTAATGTAAAAAGTATTTATTATACGTTTTACATTAAAAATACTTTGAAATCATAATAATTTTGTTTTTATTATGTTTTGCGTATTTTCTTACAGATACATACACAAGAGTATTTAAAAAAAAGAAAAATCACATAATCTGTGTATCAGTAAAACATTCTGGAATTACAGCAAAAAAAGTGACCCCGTCCCCATCCCCGTGACCTCTGATATCTGATAAACCGACTAAATCGCACATCCGACCCAGCTCGAAAATCAAGGAGACACGGAGACTTGAACCTTTATTTATCATTCGACACATGAATGCGAGATGGAAAGAGAGGAGACGAAATACAGACCAGCCAACTGTGAACGTTGTTTCTTTAACGTCTGAAGTTCTAACCGAGCGTAGAATTCTCCCTCCGACCGAATAACCCCTCTGACGCCTCACAACCGGCAAGAGGTCGTCAGGCGGGAGTTTGTCGACACCCAGTGGGATGGGGCGGCAATATAGGCTTGTCCCCTGACTCAGCTCAATCCCGCCAGAGTCGGGTAGCTTCAAAAACTAGAACTGGCTCCTGATACCTGCTGAGGGAAACATCAGACAACAACAAAAAAAGTGAAATTAGATTTTATTTATTTGTTTGTTTTTCTTTTAAAATATGAATTGTCTTTGTTGGGGTTTTTTACGTCATTCTTTTTATTATTATGTAAATTTTGCACACAAGTAACTTTCACTTGGAGAGCAAGTGCGTGCAAGTGTCCTTTGTGGCTCTAGAAATTTCTTGCTATTCCAGTTGCAAAGATGCTGCAGTTTTCATTTTGTTTCTTGAATTTTCATTTTATCTCCTATATTTGTAATGATCTTCATAGCCATTCCAAGTGTTCCAGAGATTGATAGTATGACATTCGTTTTCCAATTCTATGAGCTTTACGCTCTGTGACAAGCCCCACTTACGGTCGAATCAAAGTGAACTGAAGCCAAGCGAAATGTCGAACCCGGTTAGTGTACTCGGGTGGGGGACCGTTTGAGAACACCGGGTACTGTAAGTAACCACATACAATCTGAAATCTGTGTCGGTTTTAATTAACTCACAAAGGCTTGATAAGCAGTAAAACAACAGTCTGACTATATTTTCCGTATTTTTCAAATTCACGCTGTTACTATTATTATTATTATTATTAGTAGTAGTAGTAGTAGTAGTAGTAGTAGTAGTAGTAGTAGTAGCATCAGTAGTTGTGTTGCTGTTGTTGTCGCTGTAATTATTGCTGTTGTTTTCTTTCATTTCTGTTGTATATTCATTTCCTTCCGGGTCCCAACCAGAGACCTAAGGTCAGAAATGGCATCATGACATTTTCACTTTTGTAAAAACAAATAAAAAAAAATAAAAACGAACAAACAACCTAACACACACATTTTACACAGATAATGCTCTTCATGTGGTGTGAGCTGTACTAGTGAGTCAATTTGTTTGCATTTCTTTAAAGAATGGCTACCAGGGATCCCTTCAATGAGTCAATCAAACGAAGGGCCCCAGCTACAAGTGGAATCAATAATGTCTTCATGCGTCACTCGTTTTAGATTTCCATTTCAAAATTCGTGTATTTTATAGTTTTTTTGGAAGATTTTGAATGATGTATTACATTCGGCAGGAATACGTCAACAAGAAAGCAGATTCTGTCCTTGTAGTCTTTGATCCCCATGTCTGGCCGATTAGCTTTGATTGTTCTCTCTCTGTGTCTTGTAAAGTCCCATCAAATTGTTACAGGTCCTATCTCTGTAACCTGGTCTGGTTGATATTTATATCAGTTTCTTGCAGTTTCCTTTCCCGTAAAAGTTGCATGTTTTCCAGTTCAGATATTGGCCCACTCTATCATGCTGAATTTTATATTCGGTTGGTGCTAACACCGTGAAACCTGATACAAGATGGTCAATTGTTTCTGGATACTTTTCACAGAATCTGCATTTCGAGTTAACATAATTTTTGAGATTTCTATTTCAAGGTCCTTGTATTTTGACAGTTTTTCGAATATCTTCAAAGATACATTGCAGTCTGCAGGGACTGCCATATCAATAAGGAGGCACTTATTTTGTTTGTGGTCTTTAATAACAATGTCTGGGCGGTTGGCTTTGATTATTATTATTATTTTTATTTTTATTATTATTATTTACTCTTTGTGATTTCATATATGTCATATTTGATATGTCTCGTTGAAAGTTAAGTAAGCGCAAGCCTTTAAATTTTCTTCTCTTCTTAGAATTCATTCTGATTTCAATAATGCTATCTTTCCATCCACTTTCAGATTTACACTCTTTTCATTTCTTTTGTAAAATTTTTCAGGATCGTTGCAAGTTCTCCAATAATGGTAAGCACAACTATTACTTTCGTATTTCCCACGCTGTTTCGGCCAATTTCGTAATAATGTACCAACTTTTTACTCTCCTCAGTTTCAATCTGTAGAGTTTGCTGAAGCGACTGCGTTCAATCGCTAAAGGTCTTTGTTTATTCGTTTAGAATGACGATCTTGTTATGATTAGGGTTCAATAATGTCTTAATTATGCTTTTGATTTCCGTCCCTTACATTTTGATTTACGACTATCTTCTTTACCATTTCAAGTGATCCCGTGATTACTGTAACGACTGTCATTTTCAAATTCTACAATTTTCTTGGCTCTCTGGCAAGATCTTAACATTTATCGAGCATTTTCGGTCATTTTCACTTTCATTCGTTTATCTATCATTATCATTCCCTTGTTTTCATACTGGTATTGTATTTTGGAGATCAAGGGATAGGAAATTTCTTCATCTCCAATTTACTCAGTAATCATTTGGATTTCACCAATCAATTCTCATTTTATTTCTTCTCGAATTACTATTCCTTCCGGTCTTTTTGCAATAATCTTTGGGATTGTTCCAAGTACTCTAGTAATTATTGGTACCGTCGTCATCTTCAAACTGCTCCATTTTCTTGTCTTTTTTAACAAGCTTCAGATTTCCCTTTAACTTTCAACCACGGACTCACATATTTACGAAAATAAAATATGAAGACTAGCAGACGCTGACCGGGAGTTGTAAATGAGGACAGAAAAGCAATAGCGATTTATTGAAAAGGATGTTAGAAATTAGTAGAGGAACTTGCCACTACTTTCAGATTAAGTATTGTCTCCAGAAAGGAGTTTTAGTACAGGTTATTGTAAAAAGTTGTTGATCTCAAGATGATTCACGATCTGGTTCTATCATGATGGATTTAACTTGGTGTGTATTGTATCAATTTGAAATGTAAAACTAAATCGCTTCCTGTTTTGGGCGATGGCAATCGGGTAGCGAAAAAAGATTCTATCGAAAATTGTGTCAGTAAATTAGGAGTATATAAAAAAGGAAGAGTTGATACGAAAAGAAACGGAAAATACGAGTGAATGAAGAAAGAAAGAAGTAAATAATCGGATATGGAAGTTGTTTGTTTAAAATTCTATCTGTTTGAAAAGGCCAAAATTGAAGACATTGAGATCTTCAAAGAACCCCTGCATTTTTACGGTGGAGGGGCAACCAAAGAATGCCGTCAAGGGGAAAAAAGGTTAAATGGCGGACAGCATTTAGAGAATAGGCGGGAAATTGAGAACTGTCACAATAAAAATTCTGATTTTTCGGATCCGTTCTCTCAACTTACTTCTGCAGATTGACAGCCCGAGTAAAGTTACGCTAAAAAGAAATTAAAAATTAAGATGAAAGTAAATGCTTGTCACAATCCATGAGCATGATTGACAATGCTTCATTTAATTTAAAATGAAGACGAAAATAAATACGATTGAGTAATTTATAATGGCTGACACTGTTTCATCTAATTAGAATGAAGATGAACGTAATACTAGTCAAAAATGAATAATACTGATTGATAGTGCCTCATAAAAATATTAGGATGAAGGTAAATCCTAATCAAGAATTATTAATAATAAGGATGATCAATAAATGTCCGATGGAAGAGCGGATATTTCTTTTAACTAATTGAATGTTACCTGTGACAGAATGGGGGACTGGGTCGGGATTGGTCAGCGAATGATCAGAACTCCTCGTGTTCATCGCATTCTAACAGCGGTGGATGACCTTTTGTCTAAGTCTGGGATATAAGATTAAAATGGCGTGAAGGCAGCAGAGAGCAGTAGGAAATTTTGAAGCGTCGTTACGATTTCCACACCAAGATTCCATAGACAGGTTAAGACCGCATGTGGCGGGATGCTAAGTCAGTGAGTGGACATGCGACCCTGAAGGTCTTCCGCCTGCTGCTTCCTAGAATCAATGCTATTATATCTGTCCCTCTCGTATAATGAAGAGAATAAGAAAAAGAAGCCGTCTTTTGTTAATATACTCTATGAAGTGACATTGGATTCCGAGCGGCTGAATCCAGTAACGACACGAAACGCAGTACCTCTTCATGTCATGTCTGTTTGACTCGGATGTATGAAATGGTCGACAGGTGACTGACATCTTCAGTGTCGCGTTTGGCGAGTAAAGTCAAGATCATGTCTTTGCGTTGGGAATTATAATCAATTCGTTACCAAACTAAAGCGACTTTCAGATCGTGTTTTTCTTTTCATAGCAATCCAAGGTCAAGTAAAAATTGGCAGGAAAAAGAAAAGCGGTCACAAATTATTTGGGTAGACCCATTCAGAGAGATCAAAAGAGAATCTGGCAGGGATAGATCCACATTAACTCGGGGTTAAGCTTGTAATTTCACGCGCCTTTACTCTTCGTCTCAACATCATTCCGTGTTTTAAAAATAAGACTTCATTCTTGGTCGACACAAAATAAACGTAAAATAGTTTTTCTATACATTGTGTTTGCCTTGCTGTTAAAAGAAAAAAGAGGAAGAAGGTGGTATACGTCATATTTATTTGATTCTGCCTTTTTTGTTGGCAGTACATATATCCCTGGAAGTTATCTGCTCAAGACTCGACAATGTTCAATACCACCGACTGAAATCGACAAAAATATCCCATCCTGTAAACAATAATGCAGAAACGCAATAGTTTTGCCTTATGCTGAAAGACAGGCGATACGGTTGAAGTATTATAACTGAATATTCTTCGTTACAATCATATCGGACACAAATACGTCCATAGAAAACAAGTTGTGTCTAGTCTAAACCGAGAATATTTCAATGCAACATTTAATACGTTGTGTAACAATTGGCGACTATAGGACTAAGTGATATAACCA
Organism: Acanthosepion esculentum; assembly: GCA_964036315.1. NCBI lineage: Eukaryota > Metazoa > Mollusca > Cephalopoda > Sepiida > Sepiidae > Acanthosepion > Acanthosepion esculentum. The sequence continues at coordinate 92,522,986 of OZ038507.1, read as the reverse complement.
TTTCGCATACAATGCATTCAGAATTGCGTTGTATCCATGGCGTACTATACTCCAGGCCTGATAATGGTGCAACTGAGAGCCAGAACTGGAGGTCTATTGAAAAATGTTTGATTTTCAGAAATTTCGGAAGAAATTTAAGTTAGCTATTTTTGAAAGTACTTAGAATCACATTTTGACCCATAGCTGAGGATAGTAGGATATGCTGAAAGTTAAATAAATGAAAGTATGTATTTTTCTTGTGGACACTGATAAATATCAAACAAAACAAAGAGGTAGATGTATGGAAAAGGATGAAACAAAAAAATAACCATTGGCAAATGTGGTCAGAAGGAACCTTTAGTTCTTCACGCTCAATTGAATTGCTATATTTTCTATACTTTTTATAATAAAAATGAGTTTCATATTCACTGGGTTGATTATCATTTCTTGTAATATATCCAGCTATGTACATGAGAGCCATTTTTATTTCAACAAAAAGAGATTGTTCTGAATTTTCCAGATGGTCATATATTTTTGAAGCTTCATCACAAAGTTTATAATCACATGATGTACATTGGCGACCTGCCTTAACATCAAAAGCATCAATATTTACATTTTGATTTAAAAGTAAAAATGTCTGCTTAATAATCAGCTTTTCAATACGCTGTTGGACATTTTTAAAATAGGTTGCTACCTGATCCTTGACAAAGTTCACCAAATTCTTTTTCTAATGGATCAGTTATAAATTGCCCAAGTAGCACATATTTATGGCTTGTAGCTAAAATGTGTCGACATAGACTAACAATTCCATTGCAAATATGGTGGATGGTCATAGTGTGTTTGGATAATTGTTTTATACGATTGCCTAGACTGCCAGCCATATTAAGAGCCATTTGACCAAACGCAATGATAAAATCAAGTCAGCTGTCATTTGGAGATCTGATTTCAGTTTGTAGAGGGTCATTGCGTAGTTTATCAATTTGAAGGGTCTTAACATTTAAAATTTTCCACCATGTCAAAATCTTGTTTATGAAGATGGCAGTATCATTCTTATCAGCATTTATTCCAGACTGAGTGAGAAGTGCATTATGTGTTTTTTTTTCTGGAAACACTCTGAAGCAAATAGAAACCTGGGAAATTCATTTAAATCTGAAAGCTTAAATAGTCTTTCAGATTCACAACGATATAACTGTTTAAGATGTACCCATTTTGTAACTCTTTTTGTACTCTATTTTCATCAAAGATTAGTTCTCCTGTCTTTTCTGTGAGCCACGTAAATTACAAATATGTTTCGACAGATGAACACAAGCAAAAAGCAAATGTTTATTATGTTCTGTTAACTAAGATATTTCAAGGATTGTGGACTTGGTTGCCATCACATATAATGGCCTTTACATCAGATGGTACTTTTAACTCAGTTTTTTCAAATAAAAGGGCTAATGTTAATTTTAAAATTGGAATCAATTTTGTAAGAAATTGTGGACCCCCATTAAGACATATCAACGTTATAGCAAGTACTGTTTGAGCAAGTAGAGATGGATTGTCAACTTACTTACCAAATAGTTGTTTGCCATGATATAGTATCATTTTCTTGATATATACTTCATCATGGAGAATTATGCACCCTTTTTGATTGGCATTAAAAAGTATTAAATACAGAAAACAAAAAATATTTTTCATTAAGTTTTGAAACTTTTGATGTCATTCTTCTTAATGTTGCTAATGATAGTAATTAAAAATCCCGTCTTAATCTATTATACAATGACTGTGAAGTTGTATAGTATTCAAAAGCATATATTCCTATATCCGAGCTGTATTTCATTCCAACCATTTTAGGATTCATTGCTGAAAAGTGATGACAAGATATCCTTCTTATAATCAAAAGCCATAGAATTTCAATATTGGATAATTTCTTCCAATGTTCACCAAGTATCAACTGTATTTATACAGTTTTTGGTCAGGCTGATAAAATAAAACTTACCACCATAATGCATGGTTTCAAACTGCAATTTTTTTTTATAAATTCTGAACATAAAGAGAGGGATAACATTTGGCGACTGAACAGTTAAAATATTTTCAGCCCAAAATGGATACACGAAATCTTTTTTGTTGTTGATTAGACTTTCTTTCAAATTTGTATAATTAATCTTTTTCTTTCTTTCTTTATAATTAATCTTATCTAATTCTAACAACGCATTCAATTAATCAATTTGATTCCGAGCAGTACTAGACTTTTTTTTCTATATCCATTTGAACAGCAGAGCGTGTTGGTATTTGACACTTTGGCACACCTCGCCATACAGATGGTGGATTTGGGAGAACATTTTTCCTTGAGCTTCTATGGTATCAAAATCTGAAGGCCAAGTAGTTGACAAATAACTGGATTGTTTGCAACATTCAGATTGGCATTTGGAACTGATTTTCTCCATCGTTCCCACTCATTTTTGTCTTTTGGAAAACGATAAACTGATATTTTATTCATCTCACACACAGATTTGTCTTGCTGGCTTCTGTAATTTGTTTTGCAAGCAATGACACAACATTTTCGGGGCATTGCTGGAAGGTAATATCTGAAATGATTAAGCCTCTTAAGTAAAATTATTTCTTTACTGCTTCAATTTAAGGGTAACTTTTCAAGCCAGATTATACTATTAATCCTAACTTTGACCTCTCCCCCATGCTAATAAACAGAAATTTTAGAGGCTTGTCTTAAACGTGAGACACCATTTTTTTTTGTTTTTTGATTTATTGGTTTGAGTATATTGTTAGACAGGTTTGAAAAATATCACATAAACTTTAAATTAATTATTGAGTTAATTAAGTATCTAAATTTCTGCCACTTGTCAACATGGCTCTCTCCCAGAGTGCTGCTCCTCCAGGCAACACTTCTCCCTCGATTTAAAGGGGTTACTTGGGGGTTTGCCAAGTACCTGAGTGGAGAGGGCTTTGGTTATTTTTTAGACAATGCTTTGTGGAGGGGCAATCCACCACAGTGCAATTTAATCTCGACCTTCTTGTGTCAAAAATTAATTTTTAGATTAAATAAATAAATACTTTATCAAACAAATGGATACATAACTGAGCGGCAAACAGTAGGATGATTAATATTTCCTTTTCCGCCTTTTAAGAATGTTGAATTAAATATATTTGTTGAATCTCGCCTAATGCATGGAATAATAATGCAACACAAAATGTACTTAGAACAAGAATGTATTATAACAAGAAAGTGTACACAATAAGTACATATAGTATTTCTGTATATTTCTGGGAAGACGTTCCTGGAGAATGTGTTGACTAGTCGCAGTCGATCAGAGTCTCTAGTTGGATCTCGTGATTCCTCCCCCTCGTCTTCCGGTATCAACCATTATTTATATAGTTGATAGTCACCTATGCAGATTAGGTGGATCCTACACAACAATATTAAATTTATTATGACATTTAAATTTACGTAGAAACATTCTTAAATGGATTTTTTTAATTAATTTTGTAATAAGAATATGATATTTGGTTCTATTTTATACTTTAATTGAAAATTTTTTTAAAAAATTAAATAAAAACCTTAATATTTGTTGATTATTTTACCTAAAAACTCAAATAATAAAAAAAATAATTCTATGAATGCATGTGTTCTTTATGAATAACAACAAAACTATATAAAAAAATATTGATATAACTTTGCGAATTAATAATGGTAATTTATTTCTTATAAATATAGAAGTACAGTGTAACCCGGATATAAGAGAGTTGTCGGGACCGGAGAAAAGGTATCTTATATCCGGGTTTCTATTATATCCGGGTTTGGTCTATTTTGTTTAGGTAAGTATGGCTCTAATTTGGGAGAAAATCGCTCTTATATCCGGGTTTCTCTTATATCCGGGTTACACTGTATAAAATTTAAAACAAGCGTAGAAAAATGTCTTCGAAAAGACGTAGAGGTCTGTTAAAAGGTAGACATTGATTTTATTTATTAATGCCATTTCTTTCTTTAATTTTAATGAGTAAATTCTTACAATTCACTCAATAACAAAAAGAAAATGTGGTAAAAAAGAATCATCCTTTTTTTTAACTTTTAGAAACAAGTATTCAGGGGGTAAAAAAGTGGATTCGTTTTTGAAGTGGAACTGTTTGCGTTTTTTTTTTTAAAGAACATTGTTAAACTTTTAAGAGGAAAATATTAAAAAATAGACTTAAACTTTTAACAGAAAAATCAGTCACTAAGCAGACTTTTATTTTTACCAGATGCGTCTGAAATATTTTAGAAGACCCCGGAAAAATGACTGAGCCGTAGGATTAATTTTGTTCACACTTACAAAGTTTTTAAAATATAAAAAATAAATACTGAACTAAAAATTTATTATTTAATAATAATTATATATCATTAAATTTATGTAAAAACATTCTTAAATGTTTTTCATCCATTATTTTTTAGTATCTATCTGGTTAATGCAGTGGAGAACTTTCAGAGGGGAATTAACAGGAGATAACTGACATCCATTAGACATGGAACTAGAACAGTCTACCCCAGTGAGCGAAATAAACGGTTCAGTTCGACATTCCAACCATCTGAAGAAGGCCGGAGCGTACAACGGCCGAAACGTTGTGATAAATATCGCAACAAAGATGAGGACAATAGTCCGAATAATGTAAATAGTGTACATAATACCTCATCTCAGAAATATAGACAGATACTGAAGTAAGTATCGAGTGAAGATCTCAGCCAGAAGGCCGACAAAGCGAGCTATCTGCGAACAGATACTACACGAGATTCACTTGACCTCCCACAGGGCCAGGTTGTGACACAAGGTCGGAGTTTAACGTGGGAAGGGAGGGGGAATGGACCCGAGTTTTCACCCGGGTCGCAGTGCTTTGGCTTTAGCTAGTCATAGCTGGTCTTGGCTGGTCTTAGCTGGTCCAAGCTGGTCATAGCTAGTCAGACGTAGCCACGATACCACCAACGCAGGGACGAATCCCTGCCGCCGGCCTGCATCGGAGAAGGAATCCCGGCCCCATAGGCGATCATTCAGTGAGCAATCCGCGAACAGATACTACACTTTGATCATGGCCTCCAGGCCGAGCAGCGTCATCGGTAAAGAATCCATCTTTTCTTTCCCATACACCAATCTTGGTTTAAGTTAGACTAGATACTCTATCCCTGGGGGGCAATCAATTCGAAAGAAGGGAAACTGACTTCTAAAAAGTGGAGAAGACAAGAGTAAATCAATTTATAATCTTTTCCAAGACGTCAGAAAAAAGGCTATATCACCCACGTCCTTATTCAGTATCTGTCTATATTTCTGAGATGAGGTATTATGTACACTATTTACATTATTCGGACTATTGTCCTCATCTTTGTCGCCATATTTATTACAACGTTTCTGCCTTTCAGTATCTGTCTATAATTCTGAGATGAGGTATTATGTACACTATTTACATTATTCGGACTATCATCCTCATCTTTGTCGCCATATTTATTGCAACATTTCGGCCTTTCAATATCTGTCTATATTTCTGAGATGAGGTATAATGTACACTATTTACATTATTCGGACTATTGTCCTCATCTTTGTCGCCATATTTATTACAACGTTTCGGCCTTTCAGTATCTGTCTATATTTCTGAGATGAGGTATTATGTACACTATTTACATTATTCGGACTATTGTCCTCATCTTTGTCGCCATATTTATTACAACGTTTCGGCCCTTCAGTATCTGTCTATATTTCTGAGATGAGGTATTATGTACACTATTTACATTATTCGGACTATTGTCTTCATCTTTGTTGCGATATGTATTAAAATACAGTGTCATTATTATAAAAAAAAGGAATAGACGTAATATTTTTTTATAATAATGACGCTGTATTCGCCAGAAAAAAATCAGATAGAACTATAACTTGAATTACTAATCTTCTTCTTTTATGTACCGTATTCTTTTAGGCCGTAGGCAATCATGGCTTTCCACAATTTCCTTTCCTTTTTTTAGTAAATGTTTAGCTCCTTTCTATTCCTCCCGGTCACTATTCTTCCATCCATTAAACCAAACTCTAATTCGCTCTTTCTTATTGTCTCTTTGCCTTTGATATATATTGTGAGTGTCAAATTTTCCAAGCCTACTTTCCTAAGCTCTTTAAGTAGGTTACACGCTGGTTTCCTTTGTCCCTCTCACCGTCAATATGTCCAAGACGTCTTTCATCATTATGTGTCCCAGAAATTTGAACCGTGTCTTTCTGATTTTAAGCATAAGGGTACTTTTTATCAATATTTTCCTTAAAACATTTCTTATTGCTTTCATGCTTCATCCGTGGTGTTCTCAGCATCCTTCTATAGGACCACATCTTTTCATCTGTGAGGAAACTGTCCAGTATTCACTGCTATAAAGAAGGATTGATATTAACCCTAGAACACTAACCATCAATTAAAGTTACACCACTAGTAACCATGGGTATATCATACCCGATTTTGAAAATATCAAAAAAAATATTAAATATAAATCTTTATTTGAAATATTTTACATGCAGGCACTTCAAACTTTGTGCTTTGAGTTAACATTAATAGGAACTGAAAAACATTATTTAGGTAAGGAAATCAGGTACTGAAAATTGTAATTAAAAATAGGAAAATTTGCGCTGGGTACTATATACCCATGGTTAGTGTTCTAGGGTTAAGGATTTTGTGATTCATCTTCGTTATAGCAGCACAAGTAACATTTTCATGCGATAAATACGACGCTTTAAACAAGAGTAGGAAATTCTTCAAGTGTATTTTCCAGATCTGTCCTATTCCGATTATCGCTCGAAATACTCCATGAAACACAGCTTGTCATGTTAGCAGCATTAAACAACTTGGAGATATAGAAAACTTCGTCCTTGAATTTATCGAACCCAAGAAGAAATTCTTGTTTTCTGATCAAATATCAAATTTATCCCATAAATATAGAACACCTTAACAGTATATTTATTTTATATAAATTCTTTTCATGTCGTCTGATAAGCTTAATAACATTATCATTAAACGAAGAAAGAAAATCACAATACAATATATATATATATATATATATATATATATATACTCTGCGTTTCAAATAAAACTGTACGATATTTAGGTAAGAAAATCAGGTACAGTGTAACCCGGATATAAGAGACCCTGATAGAAGAGAAACCCGGATATAAGAGCGATTTTCTCTGGTCTCAAAATAGAGCCTGTGTTAATGCATATATAATAGACCAAACCCTGATATAAGAGAAACCCGGATATAAGATACTTCTTCTCCGGTCCCGACAACTCTCTTATATCCGGGTTACACTGTACAGAAAATTGTAATTAAAAATAGGAAAATTTGCGCTGGGTACTATATACCCATGGTTAGTGTTCTAGGGTTAAAAGATATATATTTTTGTTTCTACCGTTTTTTTCTGTTTTTTTAATATTTTGTTTAGCTTTTTGTAAAAAAAAAAACATTAAAAAAACTGAAAGAAAAATTAGTTAAAAATGATTAAATCGGCATTTACGAAATTCGAATAAAGAACTATAAAATATTGTTTATTTATTTATTTATTCATGGGAGTGGTGTTCGTCCGTGACGGTAGAGGAGGAGGAGGAGGGAGATGAGGAGGATCTCATCCATCAATTATTTACTACTTCATCCTTTTACGGTTCTTGTTCCAGTTTCCTTGTCATGTCCTTTTCCCTCTATCCAGACTAGACAGCATATCAAATTTACCTTCAGTTTTTTTTCCCCCTTTCTTAACTCAGGCCATTTCTGGCGCCTTGCTATTCGGACCGAATCTCATCAAATCAGTTAAGGTGTCCCTGACCGGAGCTTAATTTGCTGGGCAAGGAAGCGGGTTAAAAGAAAATCAAAATCAAATAAAAATAAAAATAATTACAGATAAATAAAGCACGCCTTCTTTACTACATTTGAAAAAAAAAAACCCTTCTTCTCTTTAGGTAAACATACAACAGTCTTATATGGTTCCCAACTGGAGATAAAGAATGTTTATTATGTCGATAAATCTTCGTCCTGTCTATTTATTTATCGGACCTCTTTTCACTCTCTCCCCCACGCCTAATATATTTCCTCCCCCCTGCACGTTGTGGGCTTAAGAGGTTTTTAATCAAGTGCCTGGAATTTTATTGATTATTATTGCTCTTTACAGTGAACGACACAATCTGAAAATAAACGTTTTTTTTTGTTGTTGTTTGGCACGAGGACAAGCACTCAGTGAGAATCGGATTCATTACAGTTGTTACAGCCGAAAAAATAGTATTTGCCCCACGGGAAGGCAAAAAATGACAACAAATAGACCGTCAAATTATTCTTATTCTGTTCAGACCATCCTCAAGAAGAAATCCTGAACTGAACAAATAAACAATTCATAGTTGAAATCCATTTTATTGTGTCCAACATTCTGTGTTCATTTGTGCTGCGTTGAGTAAAAAATAGAAGAGAAAAATGCCGACAGACATGATCGGTGTACGACAATACACGTTGTTTCCTTTTCAAGTCGGGCAAGGAAGATGATTGACAAAACGCATGGTAATGATTCACTTGGAAGCAATACATGTTGTTTGAAAAGTTCAAGAACTTTGCTACTTGCCAGACAACAAAATATTTTTTTTTGTGCAAGATTGCCATTAGAGATGTTTGTTCACTACGTAAAATCGTGGAAACATTTGGCATTAATTCTTAACTCTTGCTATTGGTCATATTTAACCAGAGATAACATAAAAAAGGCGAATTGTTATTGAAAGACTAATTTTCTCCTCCGAAAATTGCTGGTGTAGTTGAAAACCGAAAAGAAAAGACGAGGAAGGTATCGCTATACGTAAATGCATCCCAATTTTTCGGCTGATATTAGCATCATCCCGAAGCATGATTGGGCCCCGTTCTGTTCACACTGCTGGCCCAAATTTCTATAACTTTTGATGTATATGTTCCAAATTATTGCAATAGAACTTAACAATTAGGTACTAGCAAGTTGCAAGAGTCTGTAATATATACTGCTCTCTTTCAGACCCTCGTCCCCAAACGGACAAAATTTTCTTTTTTCGAGGCAATAGATTTAGAACATGAAAGTGGAAGCAGGTATGTTAAGCCAAAGAAAACCAAATTTACGATTAACGCACAGAAACCACTTTTTAACAACAACAATTACATGATATAAAAAAACAAGCCAATGTTAGACCGTGTGAATGTTGCTGACTGTCAGTGAAATATTTTGCCTTTTCCATTTGTTTCCCCTTGACGATTTATGACAAATGTCTTTGAATTGTTGTATGGAAGACCCTCGATATTTATTCATGGATGAGATTCTACGGTTGCCGTCAATTTTCACAAAAAATGAGTATATAATGTTGCTGAATTGTTGGGCGACGACTGGTGAAGAAATCCAGTTTCAGGCTGCAGATCCGTTTTACCAGAAGTGCCTTGTAAATAACACAAGGTCTGTCCTGATGCTGACTCCATCCCCAAGGCACTGCTGATGCAGGTGGTTTGTGCAATGAACGAATGTTAACTCAAGGAACATAATAATATGAAATCCATATTTCTTTTTATACATATTTTATAATGTAGTATTTTCATAAGAAAATTGATATTAAGCACCCGATATTGGTAAAAACTTCAGGATATTTATCTATATCTATCTATCTATCTATCTATCTATCTATCTATCTATCTCAGCCTATTCATATCTATCTCAGCCTATTCATATCTATTTCAGCCTATTCATATCTATCTATCTATCTATCTCAGCCTATTCATATCTATCTCAGCCTATTAATATCTATCTATCTATCTATCTATCTATCTATCTATCTATCTGTCTATTTCAGCCTATTCATATCTATCTATCTATCTATCTATCTATCTATCTATCTCAGCCTATTCATATCTATCTCAGCCTATTCATATCTATTTCAGCCTATTCATATCTATCTATCTATCTATCTATCTATCTATCTATCTATCTATCTATCTATCTATCTCAGCCTATTCATATCTATCTCAGCCTATTCATATCTATTTCAGCCTATTCATATCTATCTATCTATCTATCTATCTATCTATCTATCTATCTATCTATCTATCTATCTCAGCCTATTCATATCTATCTCAGCCTATTCATATCTATCTATCTATCTATCTATCTATCTATCTATCTCAGCCTATTCATATCTATCGCAGCCTATTCATATCTATTTCAGCCTATTCATATCTATCTATCTATCTATCTATCTATCTATCTATCTATCTATCTATCTATCTATCTATCTCAGCCTATTCATATCTATCTCAGCCTATTCATATATATCTATCTATCTATCTATCTATCTATCTGTCTATTTCAGCCTATTCATATCTATCTATCTATCTATCTATCTATCTATCTCAGCCTATTCATATCTATCTCAGCCTATTCATATCTGTCTGTCTATCTATCTATCTATCTATCTATCTATCTATCTATCTATCTATCTATCTATCTCAGCCTATTCATATCTATCTCAGTCTATTCATATCTATCTCTCTCTCTCTCTCTCTCTCTCTCTCTATATATATATATATATATATATATATATATATATGTATATCCCCTCCAGCTATGGGTAATTAGCAGGACAGACTGGGTTCTATAGCCTTGGATTGCAACTGGTCCAGAAGAAGGACAACTCTGAATTCAAAACCTGCAGAAGGTTGTTTTTGGGACCTTGTAGCAGAAGAAAAAAGGAAAACTTATCTTAGCTGACGCGTCTCGTCCGCTGATGGATTTTATCAAGGCAAATATAAGGTTTTTATTTTGTAACAAGTATTTATAAATAAAAGTAACGATTGACTTTACATTTGAATTTTTGAAGATCGAGATTAACGGGAAAACAAGAAATCGGCAGACTTCGATATATATATATATATATATATATATATATATATATATATATATATATATATATATATATATATATATATATTACTGCTGATAATGCAAGACTCTCATAGCAATTGAGTTCTCTGAGTGACTGGTCTGTTTATGAAAAAAATAAATACGCAAAAATTCGCATTTCTTTATACCGGGCGTCGATTGCGTAGGGCTTAGAATCTCCGACTGATACCAAATCGGTCTCTCGCTCTCTCTCTCTCTCTCTCTCTCTCTATATATATATATATATATATATATATATATATGTGTGTGTGTGTGTGTGTGTGTGTGTGTGTGTGTGTGTGTGTGCGTGTGTGTGTGTTTGTGTGTGTGTGTGTATTAGGCATGTTTGATTAAATATTTTTCCGTATATTACAATCAAAATATCCAAGTAATTACCCAAGTACTTTCCATCTCTTTTTGAAAATAAAAGTGATCTTTACTGTTGCAGTGCATTTCTTGCATCATTTGAATGTAATACACGGAAAAATATCCGTGAATATGAACGGATTATGTTAAAAATAAGCAAACATAATGTTTGTAATTTATTTAATCAGACATGCCTAAAATAGATTTTGCTGCCTAAATACACACACAAACACACACACACACACACACACACACACACACACACACACACACATATATATATATATATATATATATATGTGTGTGTATAAAGATTACCAATTGTAAGAAAGAAATAACCTAATAAAGAGGAATAATATATTGTAAGATTATTTAGTGATGGAGAAAATGACTTTGGAAATTGCAAATTAGACAAAAATCATAGAAAAAATAAAAAGAATATGACAAACTTTGACAAGCGGAAGAAAAACTGGCGGCAAGGATGTCACAAAAAAGTGATCCGAGAAAAATAAAAGAAACTTAATAGGCAAGAACGGTAACTCAGCCAGCAACAAAAGTACATATTTGACGAATATGGTGTTGCAGAAGCGAAGTGATAGAAACATGCAGAATATTAAGAAAATTGACACGATAGCCAATTTATTGATTATTACGCTGCTGATCTTTCGTATTTCTTTCATTTTTTTTTTTACAAACATCTTTGCACACTTTTTAAGAGTAAGATATGGCAATAGAAAACTACTGTAAATGACCTATGGATTCAAAGGTAACCATGCGTAAATAAACGTTATTTCATGATGTTTTAAGCAAAATGTACATATTGCTTTTACCAAAATACAGTTCATTAATCCTTAAATTCATTAATTTACTTTGAAACATATCTCTTGGACAAATATTGAATTTTTAAGTGATTTTAAAATTTATTTACATTATCCTCATCATCATTGCCATCGGCCTTTATGCCTATGTCTCTCTCTATATCTATATCTATATCATATTCACAACGTTTCGGCCGTTTTACGCTCGGACCTCCTTCAGATGATTGGAATTTTGAACCGAACCCTTTATTTCATAACGGCCGAAATGTTGTGAATATGGCAATGAAGATGAGGATAACAGTCCGAATAATGTAAATAATGCAAGTAATCATAATACCTCATATAGACAGATTTTTAAATTTAAATGTTTCGTCTATTATGGCGGTTCATTGAGTAACGAATGAATATGAAAATGTTTTTAAAATGTCTAAAAATTCTATTTACATTATTTGTCATTAGTTAGATAATCTTATTGAGACTTGAAATAGAATTCAAGTAAAAAAATTTGTTGCGAACTTTCGATAACACCGTTTTAGATCAAATGACCTTCGATGGATTTGATCCTGTTACTATTTATAAGAAATGTGAAAGCACGTGACTTATAAATTTACATATGATATTCCTCACTCTTAGAAGATTGAGCACCATTTTCTTTTGGCTATAATTACTAAAGAATGTAATTTATTTATTTACTAAACAATATAACTGATTTAATTATTATATGTAATTTCTTTATTTTAATCTCATTCATATCATATGTACGGGGCGAGGGCACTTAAACGTGGCGTAATGGTTATCAAACTTGTCTTTCAAGATCCCTGACAAGTGAATAATTAGTATGATCCTCACTGGGTTCCTTATACTTTTGGTCTTGTGCCACATCTTGGCCGAGCTTAGAAAATCGCCATTCTATGTACGAGGCTTTGATATACGATTCGACCTCCGAGGCTGCGTCGTATTAGACGCCGTCAGTTCTGGATTTAGGGTTTTCTTTTTGAAGACTTTCACTCCCAGGAGGCGCCAATGACTCATATTGAACAGGCGTCGGATTCCAGCTTTCTTCATTGGAGAATTCGGTAGAGGTTTATGAAGTTTGCCGAAGTGGGGAGGGTACTGATCGATCAGGACAGGAAGCCAAATCTCGAACAGACACAGTTGATTGTTTTCCGTCAATATACTTGATGTTGGCCAAAGTTGGACTGCTATCAATCAGTTCAACTTTATCTAAGCGGTCGTTCTTGCTATTACCGACAGATCCGTCTTAACACTACGGGTCCAGGTTTAGTTAAAGTGAGAGAAAAGAAATATTGCGTGAGTCTCGGTAGGCAATCCCAAATTAAGTGCCAGACAGGTGAGGAGTGAATGTAGTCTTCTGTCAGTCAGTTATGTGTCATGCGGGATACACGCTTAGGCGATCATGTATCTTTCGATACATGACTGGCATGGCAGATATTTTTCCCGCAGATGGTTGCCATTTCTTTCTGCGGTAGACCAGTTGCCATCAAGGCTAAAGAACCCGGTCTGTCCTGCTATTTACCCATAGCTAAGGGAACAAGAAGAGGATTCATACCTTTCCCAAGAGTATTAGCACATAAATGAATATAATGGATTCGACCTCGGCTCTCCGATACCTCAATCCGAGCCGCTATCGACCGTGTCTTAACAGAGCGTTTTCAGTTGACACTCTATGCGGAGTATTACGAATAGGACAACTTGTAAGAATAAAGATCAATTTTTGTAATAAAAAAAAAGAAACCTTTTTAATTTAAGACTAGAGCCGAAATTGAAATTTTCTTTATGTCTCAGCGACCACCATGCATCCTTAATGGAATGCAATAACTTGTTCTCGGCACCTCAGAGATCCTAAAATGCTCTGAAAAAATGCATACTGTTAATCACTCTCAGGCTATATGACGGTTACGTACAGGATACAGGTTCGATTCCTGTCGGAAGACGAATATTTTCTATGAATATTTCTCGGATATTCAGGCCGGTAAATGTTATTAATACTGTTTATTATAAACAGAGCATTTACTTAACTACTTGTATCTATAAAAAAGAATGTATAAACATAAAGATGTCTTAAAATAATTGTCGAACTTTGTCCATTTCATTATATATATATATATATATATATATATATATATATATATATATATATATATATATATATATATATATATATATATATTGTGGGTTACTTTCTTGGCTTAGGTGGTGCTATTTAAGTCTATACAGGGCAAAAATATTCTCTCTCTTTCTTCTTTTGCTTCCAGATGGAATCTGTTGTCTGTCGTCGAACGTAGATAAAGAACGCTGCCTGCAGGGCTCATTCGCTTCTTTGGTCCTCTGTTGACACAAATCTCGCGCATACGCACACTCACGGACACATGAATCACACACACACACACACACACACACACACACACACACACACACACATACTTACATACACACACACACACACACATATTTACACACACGCACACACACACACACACAGAGGCGCATTCTTATAGCTGGTTTTATTGTCTTTTCTTTTGATTTCCATTGTGTACACATGTAATTCCTTTTGTCTATAACATGCATTCATTGTTGCTGGTTTTAAATGTGTGTGTGTGTATGTGTGTGTGTGTGTGTGTGTTTATATAGGTACCTCCAAAAAAGCGATACATTTTAAATGAACTTTAAAAAAGAAAAATCTTTTTGAAGCTTTTATTTAAGTTTTAATTGCAGGTAAATACGTTAAATTTTATATTTCTATATATAAACAAAATACTTTGTTATATTTCAAACTAAATTTAAATTGATTTTAATTATTTTTTGATTATCAGTAAAATTTCTAAAATCGTCCATATTGATAAATCTGTCAACAGATCATGGTTCTCTTCATTAAAAAAAGTATTTCAAATATAAAATATAATGTTCTGAAATTCTATTTGAGGAAGATTAACTGATTTAAAGTTTAGTTAATCTGAATTAAAACAAATATTGCTTACTTTTTGTTTACAATGTCGCAGAAAAGTATTTTAACACAGAGATTGTTTTTTTATGAGGCGTTGACTCATATATCGATTTTGGCAAGATTTATATAAGGGGGAAGATTTGCAGCAAAATTACAAAGTGAATAAAACATAAACGCCATTTTTGGATAGGCTTTTAAACAAAAAAGTAATATTAAATATTTTAATCATTCTAATATTTTAATTACTGTGGATTTATAGTTTTGATTACGAAGACGTTTGTTGAGCATCTGTTAGAAAATCTCAAATAAATTTTAAATTTAATATAGTTACCGCTCTTTTCTGATAATATCGTGTGTTCAGATGACCATATTTACAAAAATTGGAAGGTTTATATATATACAAAAAAAGAATCAAAATCCTTTTAAAAATACCGGAGACGCTGAATTGTAGGAAGCTTCTCCATTTATGGTTATTAAATGTAGATTTTATTTAATAGCAATATCACTTGAACACTACAAATTAATACAGAATTTTAAAAGATTTAAAACTGTATAATTTATTATAATTAAAAGTTAAAAAATTGAAATCAATTCTTGTAAAAATTCATTATTCATCGAGAAAAACTTTTTTCTTAGGACAATTGTGTCCATAATATATTTTATATATAAAAGAAATTAAAGGCGTTTCTAATTAATTAGTGTCTTATTTTTATTGAATCTTTTATTTTGCGATTCAGAGCAGGTTTTCTGTTACAGGGGTATCCTATTTGACTCAAAAAGTTGATGAGTTAAATTCCCTAAGGACTTGTACTTATAACAAATATAAACATTAAGTGCTACAAAAAGAATTTCTCGAAACTAGACTCGATATAGCGCCGCTACTCACTCAGTTCCGATCACCGATACCCATCCAAGTATACAGTAAACGGAACTGAGTGAGTAGCGGCCCTATATCGAGTCTAGTTTATATCTTCTCCGTCACCGAGGCCCGTGATACAGTTGGTATGACGTTCGCGTTGTATCGAAGCGATCCGGGTTCGATTCTCGGTAGTGGATTTCTGAGTCCCAGATAGGACGAAGCGGCCGTCCAGTGCTTTTTGTATTCTGTTAAGGATTCTAAGCTCGACGAATTACTCTAAAATTAACCTAAATCCCATATCAATTACTTACACACACACACACACATATATATATATATATAAATTAAAAATAAATTATTAGGAGGATTTGAGATAATCATAAGTAATTCATCGACTCTAGAAGAAACCTCAACAGAAAGCACTGGACGGCCGCTTCGTCCTATTTTTGGGATTCATCAGCAGTACGTATCCACTACTGAGAACTGAAACCCTGACAGTTACGATATCAGGCAAACGTCATACCAACGGGCCTCGATATAGAGCCGCTCGATCACATATTCCGTCGTGGAACTCATCCGAGTTTCCCTTACCCTACTATCCCCAAGCCGCTCCATCCAGGCCCGTTGGTACAGTTGGTATGACGTTTGCCTGATATCGCAACAAGTTGTATAAATAACAGAGTGAAACAATGCGAGTAAAAAATCGATCGTCCTAGTGCCACACAAAAGCAGCCATTTATTTTGCCCCAGCATTTTAAAAGAAAAAAGATACATATTTAAAAATATTTTTATTTCAATAAATTTGCTATCGAAACACACTGCAAATGTCGTTATTATAAAGTTTTACTAAGGAAATGCCTTGAAAATCAGGAAGAAAGGGAATGTCATTGGTCAGCAATTAAGACACTGTACTTTTATAGAATATGTGGTTGTCACGGAAAATGGAATGGGCAAGCTGATTTCCAATTCCACTTGAGGCTGCCGTTTTCACTTCATGCTGCTACAAAGACTTGTTGCCTCTCCACCTACGGAAAAACTGTTAGAGTAGACTGAGATCTCACGCCTTGGTAGGGGAGTCAGTCTAGAGATTAAAAAATGACGACACGGAATACAAAACAAAGTAAAAAAAATAAAAGACGGCATCGCCCTAATTTTTGCAAGAAGAATCATGGCGATTTACAGTTAGCAGATATTAAAGCAAAATGAATATTCAGACAGCGATAATCGCTTAAGTCCAGAGAGGCTCTATTTGTTTGTTTTGATAAAAACGGACTGGCAAAATAGACTATTATAAGTATAATGCAACGGCCCTACTATGGCTTTAATTTGGAATAATTTAAATTTAGAAATTCATTTTAAATAAGAAAGATGTTGTCAACGGGTAGAATTTATTGAGTCATTGATATAAGATATTTGTTTCTATATAGAATTGTTCTTGCATTTTTTTCGTCGCTAATGTTCTCTAATAATGATTATTATTTTCCAAATCAGAATCTAGTCCTTCTTTTTTTTTTGCATGCATTTCTTTCTAAATAAATAGTTACCTGTATTTAGGTTTTGACTTAACATTTTTTGTGTCGACTTACATATCGTGGAACTACTGACATGATTGTCCTGGGGCAGTCCAAAGGAAAAGTGACAAGAACTGAACAAAGAATAATATGTCACCTTTGTTGACTTGACAAAGGCGTTCGACACTAGAAACAGGGTGGGACTTAGGAAAATCCAGGAGAGACACGCACATCTACACAATAAATAAATGTTCCTGACTCATACATGAGTATATATGGTATAACGCAGTTTTTATGTTGGTAAGCTGTAGAGATAGAAATCTAAGCCCAACGTACAATTTCATGCCCCATTAAACAGGAGACGTTATTGTTTATTTGATGGTCAAATGTGGACCCTGCATGACACTGGCGTCGAAGACATAAAAGCATGGGAATTGCCTGTCGAAACCTGTATCCCCACTCAATAGAACCAGGGTGAAGGTGAATAGATTCGTCTGTGCTGAAAGTTGTCCAGAGAATTTTTTTTTTATAGATGTGATGTCTGCTGCGTCTTAAGTGCTTTATCACCTTGAAATAATTTTAAAAAAACCTAATGTAGTTTCTTTTAGTATTTGCTACAAAAGTAGTCACAAAAAAGAACTGTTTTTTTTAAACATACAGTGCTGTTCGATAAAAGTGACTCACCTGATTTTTTTTTACTAAATGTTCTCTTCTCCGTTGAAACGAAAGTTGAGCTAAATTCAAAGGATAAGCGATCTAAAATCCGAAGAATAAGATTTGAAAGCTCTTTGAATTTAGCAGTAAGTACTGTCAAGCATCCGTTCAGTATAATGTTCTGGGGATGCTTTTCTTTTCATGGAACTGGTTTCTTAAAACCTATTGAAAAGACCCTCAGGAGCGAGCAGTACAAGAGAATTTTAGAGTCTTGTCTGCTCCCTTCTGCTGAAAGGGTGCAAATCGGCCCCACCAAACTCATTTTTATGCAGGATAATGCTCCCTGTCACAAATCAAAATTGATGAAAGAATACTTTGATGAGAAGCCGGTGAGTGTTATGACATGGCCGCCCCAATCTCCTGACCTCAACCCCATAGAAAGCTTATGGAGCATTATAAAGTACAGGCTCTCGAGAAAGCAGTTGAGCAACAAAGAGGATTTGATTGTAAATTTCATATCCGAATGGAATTCAATGCTTGGAGATGAGATTTGCCAGAACCTAATCAAGTCAATGCCAAAAAGGGTTGAAAAGGTTATTCAAAATAAAGGAGGACCCATAGATTATTAAATATTTCGAACTATATTACCTATTATAAATAAATTATACCTCTATTATTCTTTATTTAAAGCTGTTCGGTTATGTTTCTATCGATTACTAGTTGCAGGAAATAAGTGAGTCACTATTTTTGCACAGAGTTTTTCCCTAAATCTCATTTATATCCAAAATTATAAAACTTTTTTACTAGGTGGTCGGGAAGGGGTATTTATATTATTAAAATTAAAAATTAGTTTGACCCCCAAAAACAATAGGCGAAAAAAGTTTTAAGTAAAAAAATATCAGGTGAGTCACTTTTATCGAACAGCACTGTATTTGTCCGGCGTGTCATATCATATCTATATTGACAGTTAAATAAATAAATTTTGTCC
This sequence comes from Acanthosepion esculentum, assembly GCA_964036315.1. NCBI lineage: Eukaryota > Metazoa > Mollusca > Cephalopoda > Sepiida > Sepiidae > Acanthosepion > Acanthosepion esculentum. Next base: position 92,503,927 of record OZ038507.1, on the reverse strand, counting down.
AGAGAAATTTTTTTTTATAGATGTGATTTCGTTCCGAAAGTTATCAGAGGCGGGAAGAAAAAAATCGAATCGAAAGTTTAAAGAAAAGAATACGAAAAATAGTAAGATACATCTGCTGATGGCCCCACAGCTTTCCTTTGTTTTATATACGTGAATCGCCATAACTGTCCCTGGGGAAAAATGCTGGGCTGATTTTCTGTTGACTTCTCTGCAGCTTTGAGGTCAGAGTTAATTTCTTCCAGGCAGGTTATCCTACCAAAGCTATAGAACTACGTCTGCCTTACTATTTTATCATTGTTTATATTTATTCATTAATTTTAATTTAATTTGCTACAAGCTCATAGTAATGAGGATCGAATACTGGACGATTTTTATGAGATGAGCTGAAATATCGGGACTCACATTCTAACAATAAATTTTTAAAACATAACATTTTTAAGTCTTTAGAAATATTAAAAATAATTTACTGTTACAGTAAAGTTTCAAGTCAGGTTTTGCATCTTGAGTTATTAAAGACATTTCAGATCCAGAGAAGACCGAAAAGTTTAAATACAGTGTAACCCGGATATAAGAGAGTTGTCGGGGCCGGAGAATAAGTCTCTTATATCCGGGTTTGGTCTATTTTGTTTTATTAACACAGGCTCTAATTTGGGACCAGAGAAAATCTCTCTTATATCAGGTTTCTCTTATATCCGGGTCTCTTATATCCGGGTTACACTGTACAAGGAATTTGGTCCGAATGAATCAATGTATAATAGTAACACAAGGTTCGTTTAAAAAGGTTGAAAACAATTAAATGGAAATACGCTTTTCCTTGTTATTTCTTATTAAAGTATCAAATAAATGCGTTTTTTTACTCTTAAAGTGTGAGCAGATAAGTCTAAAGTTTACTCGAGTCATAAAGTAGTTGGAGAAAATTTTCAACTTCAAAAAGACTCAGAAGTGCGGATCGCTAACATTCAAGAATTGTGTTGATAATTTCTCGATATACAGGGTGACCCCCGCCAAAAAAACGGGAACTAATTTAACAATCCAATAAAACCATGAGTGATGGAAGAAAAATATTTAATTCATAGTAATTGAAACCTTAAAACATGCCATTTAAGAAACAATGATGGAATTTTCATTTTTTTAAAATTACGTCCTGTAGATGGCGTTCTCCTGTACGAATGCATTCTTGAAATCTGCTGTTGAGATTCCTCATTGACTGCTGCAACAACTCAGCTGGGATACTGTGAATTTCATTCTCGTTACTAAAATGGCGATATGTTTACTTGCTCAAGGTTACTGTCTCGCAGTGTTGCCACTTGCTCATGTCTGGCAATACGCACTTCAAAAATTCCCGTTTTTTGGGGTCACCCTATAGAAAAAAGGACGAAAAAATATAGGAGTTAAAATCACATGCAATAGGCTGTTTCATAATTGATGAGATTCCTGTCAATGTTGTAAATGGAGTAGGTTAACAAGCATTCACTTATATTGCTTGGGGGCGTAAGGAATGTAGCTTGCCAAACACTCTTTTCTCCATCATTTTATCATGACATTTTTATAAATATTTTCATATCATTTGTCTTATTGAGCTTTTCTCTTTGGTGCTTTGACTTCATGAATTAAAGCATAGTACTAGATTGGCAGATAGGTCCCAGTAAGTTCTGTTCTAATAATTTCTTATCTCGCACTTCTCGCATGTGAAACACTTTTCCAACTTTCTGTTTTTCTGTCAACTACGATCTTCAAACATTTAACTACAACGCCAGTCGTTGTCTTCTGTTTTCTCGGATCCTCTCCTTTTCATAGTTTTTTTTTCTTGTGGTAACGTTCTCTCGGTTTGATCCACTCTGGTAACCTGCTACGTCTTAGGGGTTTTATCACCTTGCGTGTGGTGAAATAATTAAAAAAATCCTAATGTAGTTTCTTTTAGTATTTGCTACAAAATGTAGTCGCAAAAAAATTATTTTTTTTTAAAACATATTTGTCCGGCGTGTCATATCATATTTATATAGACAGTTAAATAAATAAATTTATATTTTCTATCAAAGCTTAAATGCTTTTGAAAGGAAAAGTATAGTATTATTAAACAATTTAAATTTGAAATAGGTTATATTTGCAGTGCCAGTAAATATGGATTTTAACGAGTCTTTGATAATCGGAGAAACCCGGACATCGCCGGATTGCTTTGCTAGCGGACGTAGATTTTCCCCTTCTCTTTTAGTGATGATTCATCATTTTTGCAGTAAAAATGTGGGAGCTTTTGTTGTTGTTATTATTTGAGGGGGTAATTTTTAAGTCGGGGTACGCAGTATATGGGGAAGAAAAAAGGCAAAATAATAATAAAAAAATCGTTCCCTAATGTAATCTGGGTCATTCAGTCCGTCCTGTGAGTCAAAGAAAGAAAGAAAGAAAGAAAGGAAGAAAGAAAGAAAGAAAGAAAAAGCTATATTAAAAAGAAGAGAGGAACAAAAAAAGGAGTATAAAATAATATCAGGAAAAAGGGCGAAAAATAAATAAAAAACGAAGAATGTGAAAAGTAAAAAAAAAAAAAAATGGCCGATGTAGGAAGCAGTCAAAAAAGAAATTTAATATTTCTTTTTATCGTAGAGAAAACATTTTCTTTATTAGTCCAATATTTTTATTTCTCTTTGCTAAGGATTAATACGGCTTAATTTCTACTTCTACGTCTGTTTACTTACGTGTGTGGCGGGCGTCACATGACGTGGAAAGTTTGTTCTGTGAGGTTTATTTTACAGAATATTTTACAGCATATAATGGGCATTTCTGTACATTTGTCGATCTTCTCGTAAAACCATCAATTTCAAATTAATGAGCGTCATATGTTTTGTGCGTGTAAAATCATGATATATACCATAAATGATGCCTAAGAAAGGAGCAAATTGATCAAAAGATACGTCGTGTTACAGGCACTTTTGCCCAACACCTTCCGATGCTATCAAATCAAAATATTAACCTGAGAACTCGTGTCCTGTTCTTAAATAGCCTCTTCTGTCTAGACTCTCATCTGGAGGTCATGCACGTTGTCCATCTCGTCCAGAAATGTCTAAACTATCAGCTGTATACAACCGTTTTCACTTGTCAATCATTAAAAATGGCTTCAAGTAAATTAATCCTTTAGGTCTGAAAGAAAAAGTTATTTCCTTAGACACTATAGATTGGTGTTAAAAGTTTTATTAAATAGCAGAAACCAAGTCACTAGAAGACTTCCAACAGCAAAAACAAAAATGGATAGTTCATATAATTAGAAGGGAAAATAACGATATTGTCGCAGTTAGCTCCTCCTCATTTCCTTAATCCTTCAACAGGAGTCTCTCTCCCACGAGTATAAATACTGGCTGACCTTTCGCCTCTTTCTCTTTTTACGGTTACGCACACGTGCGGCCAGCTGTCTCGACTCAGGCCTCGGGCCGCAACCTCGCGCGTGAGGCGTGGTAAAAAAACTTTCTCTTTTTTTTTTTTACTTATTCCAATATGTGACCTCTCACACAAACAGCGTTTCCCATATTCTGGGAACACGCTAAAAACAATATACGCGTTCGTACGGACACTCAACACACTCACCATAACTTCTCCATACAACACTCTGTAACCCTTCATGTCATCGTAATTTGTTATTAATATATATTTGTTTGCATACATGTATATCGGTCTTGTTTGTTTCTTTATCTTCTTTGGACTCCATTATAGTCCAACATTCTTATGTAGCTGGACCGGCCAGCAGGAAATCTTAACCCAGAGATATCTCCTCATCTGTCACACATTCACACGCACGGTCCTCTACAATATAATCAAGATGCTGACATTCCACACTAATTTAAACAAAAACAATGGATTAATACGGAAGAGAACAATAACATTTCTGAAGTCTAATTTCCTGAAAAACTATTTTAACAGATCGCGACAGCTATTAGGGAGATGTGATTAAATACACTTTAATGTTTAAAAAAATTATTCAGTATCCTTATTGTTTAGGTAATAAGCATTATAATATAGCACAAATAGCTATATTCTGGAAAAATGAATTTTTCACAATATACGCTTTTTTTCGTATTTATAAGTATATTCTTTTTTAATTATATTTATTTTTTAACTTTGATCAAAAACAACATTCTTGTACATGTAGTTATGGATAATATTATACATTAATTACTAATTCTTTTAATTAATAACGATTTGTGTTCAGTTGTTGACATTAATAGCTATTTGCTGATGTGTTAAGATTTTTGAATAAGGCAATAATAAAAATTTAAATTTCATCTCTGATAGATGTCGCAATCTGTAAGAAAAATGTTTTATAAATGTCGAGCGAAAGTAACACTAACTGTTCGGTCAATAAATAATGAATATTTCCTGTATGGTAATAGTGATATTAACGGAACACATACACACATACATACATATATATATATATATATATATATATATATATATATATATATATATATATATATATATATATATATATATATATGCAGTCCACACTCAGATAAACAAAACACATCACAAACTATATAAAATTTTAAGAACGAGTCTTATATTATATGGTTGTGTGGGTGCGTGTGTGTGCGCGGATGTATAAGAGGGTGGACATGTACATATATAAGAGTATACAGGTATATATTTAAATGGGGGCATGCATTAATATGTGTGTACGCGTACATATATATATATATATTTATCAAATCCTTCTAATAATTTCTATCATATATATATATATATATATATATATATATATATATATATATATATATATATATATATATATATTAGAGTGCACAGCGTACATTTTATATCATAAAGAAACAATCTATACAACGAATTAAGTAGAAATGTTAATATGATTAAACTTACTATCAATGAATAATAAAATCACATTACATTGGATTTATTTTCTTATATATACTCAAATACTAATACGAAATGTGTGTAGACGTAAAGATGTTTTTTAAAATATGATATTTATTGATAGTTAAATATATGTCGAAAGTACTTGGCCTGTGTCTTCCATCTGACAACAACTCGAATATAAAGGATCTTACTATTCAAGGAATTGATAGTAAGTTAATGTCTCATTAAGTCTTGTTAGTAAAGTGATTTCGCCATTAATCACACATTGCAATTTAATTCTCCGTATAAATTCTTTATGATATATTCTGTATCTATAAATGGCATTTCTGTTAGTGTGTCTGTGTTTGTCACACTGTTCTTTGTTTTTAAAAATTGATATCAGTTATCGGAAAAAATCGATAAAATCGATCACTTTGGGACATCCGATTCAAATCCAATGTAGCTGATTTTTTACTCTGATTTTCGCTAACTGCAAGGAATTTTCACGAAAATCATGTTGAGCATTAGTTTTATCAACAGTTATTAGTTACTGACCTTTTTCTTCAATATCGGTATCAATTATCGGAAAAAAATCGATAACATCATGCCATTTTTGACTTCCAATTCAAGCTGATTTTTGGCTATATTTTTCGCAAATGGCGAAGAATTTCCACCAACATTACGTTGAGCATTGTTTTTATCATCAGTTATGAGGTGCTGAAATTCATTTTCAATATCGATATCAATTACTGGAAAAAATCGATACAATCGATCACTTTGGGACATCCGATTCAAGTCCAGTCTAGCTGATTTTTGGCTATATTTTTCGCAAATGGCGAAAAATTTTCAGCAAAATTCCCGTTGAGCATAGTATTTACCGACAGTATTGAGGTGCTGACTTTCATTTTCAATATCGGTTTCAATTATCGGATAAAGATCGATGAAATCATACCGCTTTTGACTTCACACTCAAATCGAGTTTACCTGAATTTGGCGATGTTTTTCGCAATTTGCTTGGGATTTTCATTAACTTTATCGGCTTTAGTCGTGACAATTAAAAACTTTTGCCCTGTGAGCTCCTTTGTGACCAACTAATACCTGAGGGAAGTCGATACAATCATGTCTTCATCGGAATTTGCGAATACACCAATCAAACGTATGTTCAACTGAGACGTCTACACTACAGTCTCTACAGCTGATTGTTATTCACACACGCGTGGCCATGCTTCACATAGCGGTATCTCATTGGCTGAGTGCAGTACGCGGTCGCTGATTGGTGTTCGAGACCCTAGGATGCTCTCTGAATGGCACAACCGATTGACCAGTAATACTTCGCATTTGAACCTTCTGTGCACAGCTGTCGGACGAAGGTCTCACTTCTGCTCCTATTACGCCGCCATCCCGTTGATACGATAGGCTCCTTCAACTGATCATTTATCCTACCGCAAGTTGTTTCTTACGTTTTTTGTTTTCCGTTTGTCTGTTTAACTACATTTTTCCAACTACCATAAACAATTTATTCAGCTGTTTTACTTAAATACCTGCCTTCCCGATTCTGGCTCATGCTTTGCGATACTAAGACTTTGTACTCTTAATCAACCACTACTTGCATCACTTTTCCCCATGCTGCCAAAAAGGAGGGTACGTCTTAGCATTCGGTCTGCAAGAGCGTCAGCAATGACGGCAAGAAAGGCCCGCGAGTCCCAGGAGCAGACTACAAAGCGACTATCACAGGTTGCTCAACGCAGCACCCTCACGCAGGCCTCGCAGTCACAAGAGGAGCGTGCCACCTGCTTGGCTGGGAAAGCTGCCTACAAAGCATCGTTGCGATCAAGGCTCAAGAATGCAGAACGGTCGAGAACGAATGCACAGGCTGCAACAACCACCTCTGCATCTCGGGCTTCCGAGATTCATCATCAAAGGCTTCTTCGTAACGTAAGAAACGCTGCTGTCACTGCGAAATCAAGGGCAATAGCGACACTTGACAGCAGGCACGCCCGTCAATCCAGGGACGCTGCTACAACAGAGAGCGCTAGGGCTGCTGAGACACCGCTTCGTAGGTCTGTTCGAAATGCTACGAATGCTGCCACCACTGCCAGATCGAGGGCTGTAGAGACATCTGCCCACAGGCGCGCCTGTCAATCCAGGGACGCTGCTGCAACAGAAACCGCTAGGGCTGCTGAGACACTGCTCCATAGATCTGTTCGAAATGCTAGGGATGCTGTCACCACTGCCAGGTCGAGGGCAGCTGAAACATTGACCGCAGGCGCGCCCGTCAATCCAGGGACGCTGCTGCAACAGCTAGATTGAGGGAGTCCGAGACAGAGCTGCAGCGGGCAACCCGCAATGCCCGCAACGCTGCCAGAAACTCCGAGGGCCCACAGACAAGGGCAAACAGACTTTCAAGGGCTGCTACAAACATGGCCGCTTGTGCGCTTATCTCAAACTCCCCAAGCTCGCTGCATACGCCTCGACGGCGACATTCAGCGCCTTGCGGCCGCCGGTGATTTTACCTGTCCCAGTAGCTCTTTTTGGTCTTTCTTGACTTTCAATTACGACCCCGGCATTAACTTACCTCATACCTTGTTGCGCTAAGGCAAAACGTACTGCACTACCCGTTGCTTTAGACTCAACACCGAATCATACAATCTCATGCGCTGACAGGGTTGGAGGGGTATAGTTGGGCGGAGCCACGCAATTCAGGGCATTCAGAGCGGTATTCGATGAGGTCAGCGACGCGTAGATTTTGACACAACGGTTGGCATTTCAGTTGAGATTCACAATGCCCCCACTACTCTCTGCAGCTATTCAAGCGTCGATTCAATAGACTGAAACCTGAGTGCTGGCCAGTCGGCAATAAGTTCTGAGTATTTCGCTTACTTATTGAGCCAGCGTCTATTATGAACAGCGATTTCTGTGGGTGTTTCATTGTACCTGTGTCTACCGGTAACTTCTACGGTAAAACACTTCAAACTTTACAGAAGGCCAAATACTACGTTGCAAGCTCCATTCCTTTACTGGGTTTTTCCCAAAACCGTAACATCCGCAGTAAAACCGACAACAACAACTACTCCCAGTACTCCCAATTCACAAACCATTGCACTTAACACAACTATTGGCCCCTACATGCAGCTGTGATGACCTTTGTTCGCGCGCTGCGACAATTACTGAGTGTGTGCGGGGGAGTCACGTGCGTTCGTCTGCTCAGTTTCTCGGGTGGGGGGAGGGTTTCATCTTACCATAGGAAATGAAGTCAAATCAGTCTCGGTTCAATAAATGGACACTCCAGACTTAAGCCACAAAAAGGAATGGTCACAAATTCCCCACTAGGTCAAGGGCTTTCCAGCAAGACTAAGTAAGCCGTACTTAAGTAGGGTCGGGTAGGAGAACGTGTGCAAACTGGAGTGGAGAAGCTTTGCCGACCACTGACGCCGATATGTTAAGCGAGACCTACAGTGAAAATGCAACCACTGTTTTAAATTGCCAGAATTAAAAATCTTGACCGATTATGAACGGGTGGCAGTCTTCGGGTAAGCACGGAGCAGCAACACAGCAGCCACCTATTGCAACCGGTTGCCCTTGATCTCATTGATTTTGCTACCATTGAGATTCCCGGCCTATCAGTGACATCAACAACTGCGGATACGTGCGTAAGTACAATAATTCAAAGCCCAAAGCAATTTAACTACATAAAACCTCGAGCAACGCCTGGTTTTACTGCCAGTATATATATATATATATATATATATCTATCTATATATATATATATATATATATATAATTAAAAAAATCCCTGATTTAAAATCCTCCAATGCCAAAATGGTGTGATGCAGCTATAGAGAAAATAAACAAGCACAGTGACAGAGAGACTCACTTCAAGTCTCAAGTCAGTAAGTGATAAGATAGGGTAATTAACGTGATTTACGATACCAACTTATGGTCAGAGGTCCCAAGACATTTTCCTAACACATAGTTTTGTCTTTCTTTTAATCAAACTGATGACGCCAAAGAGAACGTAAGCTTTCTCCGGCGAAACGCGTCTTTGATATAAAAACATTTCCACCTTGTTTCATTATGTTCACTTTTGTTTCGGATACCATCATGCATACTACAAACACACACACACACACACACACACACACACACACACACACACACACATATATATATATATATATATATATATAGATATATATATATGCATGTGTGTATATGTGTGTGTATATATATATATGTGTGTGTGTGTGTGGAAACAAGGGGCGTGCAAAACTTGTGAGGCTATATGGAATTAAACGCCAAACTCTTAATGTATAGGCTTCTTCCTCCACATATTCGCCATCAGCATCAAGTTACATTTGAAAGTGATGATATCAGTCATTTTTACTCACTTGGAAGAACTGGGGGTCCTGAGAATTTAACCATGTCTTTTGGCGTCATTAATCGTCCTGAAATTACTACTTTTTACAATACTTTTAAGCTTAGGAAATAAAAAAAGGTCAGAATATGCTAAATTTGAATCGTAATTTCTTGTGATTTCGCATCGAAAGCCTTGCAATGATCTTGTTTATGAGAAGAATGGACAGATTCATTATCAGGGTTCTCATTCTCATAGACATTTTTTCCTACATTTTAGCTAATTTTCACAAAACACTTTCGTAATAAACAACTGTAACTATATCTCATCTAAAAAGTCAACTGGCAAAATGCCCTTAACATACCAGAAAACTGTCGCCATAATCCTTCTTCCTGGGAAGCTTGCTTTTTCTTTGACTGAACCCTTTTCCACTTTTGTGTAACCGCTGATTTCACTGCGCTTTGTCTTGGAGATTATAATGCTAAAGACAAGTTTCATATCCAGTTATAATTTGCCTCAAAATGGCTTTAGGATTTTGATTCTATTTCTGTCTATATTTCCGAGATGAGGCATTATGTACACTATTTACATTATTCCAATTATTAAACTCACCTTTGTCGCCATATTTATTACAACGTTTCGGCCTTTCAGTATCTGTCTATATTTCTGAGATGAGGTATTATGTACACTATTTACATTATTCGGACTATTGTCCTCATCTTTGTCACCATATTTATTACAACGTTTCGGTCTTTCAGTACCTGTCTATATTTCTGAGATGAGGCATTATGTACACTATTTACATTATTCGGACTATTGTCCTCATCTTTGTGGCCATATTTATTACAACGTTTCGGCCTTTCAGTATCTGTCTATATTTCTGAGATGAGGTATTATGTACACTATTTACATTATTCGGACTATTGTCCTCATCTTTGTTGCCATATTTATTACAACGTTTCGGCCTTTCAGTATCTGTCTATATTTCTGAGATGAGGTATTATGTACACTATTTACATTATTCGGACTATTGTCCTCATCTTTGTTGCCATATTTATTACAACGTTTCGGCCCTTCAGTATCTGTCTATATTTCTGAGATGAGGTATTATGTACACTATTTACATTATTCGGACTATTGTCCTCATCTTTGTTGCCATATTTATTACAAAGTTTCGGTCTTTCAGTACCTGTCTATATTTCTGAGATGAGGTACACTATTTACATTATTCGGACTATTGTCCTCATCTTTGTCGCCATATTTATTACAACGTTTCGGCCTTTCGGTATCTGTCTATATTTCTGAGATGAGGTATAGACAGAAATATAGACAGGTACTCTCTTATATCCGGGTTACACTGTATTTTGATGCATTCTTCTCGGGTGCAGTCAAGAAACCGTTTTACACATGACACATCACGGTCACAATACGCGTAGATTTGAATTCTAGTGAGCCCCAAAAGAAATACCCGGATATAACCAACAAAATCTCGTCTGACATAACGACAACATTCATTTCTTGAAAATGACGCTCGAAACTATTTGAACAAAAGACATAAGAAGACTTGAACTTCTGATCCCAATGTACAACATCTTGTTCGAAAAAAATAAAATAAAAAGTTAAGCAAACGTATCTTATCGGCTGAATTTGATAAAAGTTGATATATATATATATATATGAAGTATATTTAGTCAGCAAGAAATTTTTGAGCGCGTTTGTTGAACAATATTAATAATGTTCATGAATCTAACTTTTTACTATGTTTTTCAAAATTCCGACTAAGGCGTAGGGGTGTTTCATACGATTGCAAATGTCTTTTCTTTTTTTTGAATCCGAATACTTTCGACTGTTGTTGCAGAAGTTATAAAGAATTTCGCTTTTACCAGTTTATGAAACTATGTTTGACTAAATGTGACCTTCCCTCATTTGCAAAGAAGGATTAAGGTTTGGTCGCGAGTATTTTATGTCCAGAGGATATTTTACGGCGACGGGTTTTTATTCTACGGTTTTTCTTGTTAAGTGGATGTCTTGTCGTAACGGAATTGTTGCAATGGTGTTTTGTCTTTGGAGCTTTGTTGCGAGGATGATAATGACGCAATATATATACTCAAAATAAACTATTAATTAGGTACCTCCACAGATATGCAATACCTAACGTCTAAAATGAAGTTTTGAAAGTGAAAAAAATTTCTTAAATCATTTATTTTAATTGAATTTTAAGCTAATAAATTAAATGTAATATTTTCATTCAGCAAAATAATTTGATGTATTTCAAAACTAATTTAAATTGACTGGAAGAAGGTTTTGGTTTGAAATCACTAAAAATCGCCAATTTTAAGGACATTTTTAGCCATCTGTCATTCACAATGTAATTCTCTTTATTAAAAAGTCTTTCAAAATTAAAATATACTTTTTGAAAATTTATTAAAGGAATTTGGACTGGTTTAAATGTTAATTAATCTGATTGAAACAAGTATTACTTTGTACCTATTCGGTGATATTGTTATTAAGTAAAAACTATATTTGCTAATCGTAAATGGAAAAGTTTACTACAATTCAACGACCCCCAGTATTGTAAAAATAATTTTGAATTTTTTTTGTGCGTGTATAAACGTGCCGACTTTTTTTTTTAATACGGAAGTTCATATACAATATAGCAAGATAACTATAGTAAACTTAAAGCTAAAGTACCTAAAATTCAATAAAATATTTGATTACAGAGAATATTTTCCTATTTTTTAATGATGACTAGTTACTTACATGTTTATAAAAAGGCGCTCACGTGATATTCCTCAAGAGATTTTTTACAGATATGTCCCCTGTAGAGAAAAAAAGATTAGATAAACTTCCGGCTGTCAACAACTTCAATACCAACCTCTGTATTAAAAAATGCATTTCTGTAATATTTTAAAACTAAAACTAAAACTATTAATATCTATCGCATTCTTTCTGATATATAGAATCTTTTTCTGATAGAAATTTAGATATATTTTTTCTTCTCTCCTCCCCTCTCTTTCTACGTGACTATTTCTTTCATATCTATCTCATTTTCTTAATATCTATCTATCTATCTATCTATCTATCTATCTATCTATCTATCTATCTATCTATCTATCTATGCAAAAATGCGTAGCAAATGCAACAAGCTTCGTCTTTGTAGCCGCGGTGGTTAAGAGGAGATGGTGGTGGAGATATTTGGAGGGGTAATGATTGGTGGAGGGAGAAGCCGGTACTGCATCCCCTGCTGCTGCCAACGCCCGCAACATTTGATTCCACATACCGCCTGCGTGAGAATAATAATAATTCGAGGAATAAGAGACTTGTCAGAAATAAAGAATTGTTGCTCTCCAGACTCTTCCTGTCCCCACCGTTGCGCTCCCACACACCTCTTTCTAGCCACCCATTTGTCTTCACCACCCATCTCACCCGCAGTCCTCCCCAGTCATTCTTAGGTTACCAGGCTTTGCCGGTTATCAGTGAATAACATCTCGGCTTTTTGAAGTGTCTCTTGTCTCGCCTCGAAATCGGTCTGTCGTCGAGATCGGCAGTTTGCGTTGTTGGAAGTCGCTCACACTCAGACATTTTCTACACCGTCGAAATACATACTGCACTTTTCTTTCCTTTTTTTAGTCTAGAATTTTCTTTTGTTTTTATGCGATATTTAGGCTTTTTTTATGTTATTTTTTTTTTAATAGATCAGTGTTTCTTTCTTGTATCTTCTTTGCTTCGGTCTTGAGCTATCGTTCTTTCTTTCTTTCTTTCTTTCTTTCTTTCTTCTATCTCTCATCCCCTTTCTCTCTCTCTCTCTCTCTCTCTCTCTCTCTCTCTCTCTCTCTCTCTCTCTCTCTCTCTCTCTCTCAACCTTTTACCATTCATTTTCCCTCTTTTTTTTCGATGAAGATTCTTTCGTTTTTTCAGATCCTATCAACTCCCTGTCAGGACAGTTTGTCCCACGCAACCGTTTCCAAACAAAAACTGACATATAAACAAATCTTTAACAAACGAATCTTTTACCGGTTCCTTTCTTGCCTCATATTGTTTTAGTTCATTAATAATTTGTGACCAGTTTTTCTTTCTGCTCATTTTATTCCGTTTGCTTTTACACATCGCAAATATTCAGGAGAGCCAAAGAGATTTCCTTTCCAAATCTTATTTCATTTACACACTTAATGACTATATTTGCTCCACTACTAGTAATACTACTACTATCATTGTTGTTGTTGTCCTTCTTCTATGTGCCATGCCCCGTCAGAATGTGCGTGATCATGGCTCTCCACAACTTCCTGCCCTTTGTAGCTCTTAGTAAATTGTCTTTTTGCTATATCATTTAATCACTGTTCTGCTCGCAAGGTAGGCTATGAGCTGCTTTCCTATGTCCCTCTTGCCTTTATTTTGTCCTGTAAATGTTATATTTTCCAGGCCTTCTTTCCTCATTAATTTCCTTCAAACTTCCAAATGTCTTTTTCTGGTGCTACGTATAATTGTCCGTTTTGTTCTTGTTAGGATGTATGAGAACTAGATTCGCTTTTTATAGAACTTTATTCCAAAGCTTTTTTTTGTATACACATATAAACACTTTCAAAGACTTCACCGTTATTATTATCATTATTATTAATATTAGTAGTAGTAGTGGTAGTAGTAGTAGTAGTAGTACTACTACTATGCAGTTGTATCGTTTGTTTTAATTTAGATATTTTAATGGCAAGTACAAGTATCGAGATTTTGACTATTTTGTGGCACATATTTATAATGGTGAAAATGTTTTAACGGAGAATAGTAAATAGGAGACCGAGATCTGAACACGCATTGGATGAGTGAAAGAAACATTCTAATAGCTAAGCAAGGTACTGAGAAACGGAAATACTTCCTTAGAAACAAGGAAAATCGTGCTGAATTGCTATATGTTATCCATCCTCTTATGTGGCATTGAATACTGGACAATCTCCCCACGGATGAGGAGAAAACTCAGAGGATGTGGTTCTGTAAAAGGATACCGAGAATTCCATGCAACCAGGAAGTCTTAAAGAAAATAACAACAGAAAGAACATTTCTACTCAGAATCAGGAAAAGACATGCGGAAATTCTATAAGGAAGGAAGGCTTGGAAAACGTAACCTTCACAAGGCATATTGATGGCAAAACAGATAGGTGATGGCAACAAACCACTTACATAGCGAGCTTGTTTGAATGGATAGTGGAACAGGGGACAGAAGCCCTAGCAAACTGAAGAAAGACTGTTAAGAGACACAAGGGATAGGAAGTTATGGAGAGCCACGATCGGCTATGTCTTGAAGGAACGCAGCACATAGAAGAAGAAATTAGACGTTTCCACGCAGAAAACATTCAACATTTATTGACCGTAAATTTAGCGTCATTTTCGGTTGCAATTTATAACATCTTTTTTCAGGAATTTAGACCTTTTTTTAAGTGTGCTTCTTAATATTATTGGGAGTTTCCTTCCAATCTTTTTGCATTTGATTGCGTGGAAAGTTAACAGATTTGTAAGAATACAAAAGGGGATTATCTACCTTTGGTGAAGATAAGTCACGCAGGCCACGTGACGGCAGCTTAATGACGTCACTTCGTACAGTGACGAGAGTGACCAGTCAGCCAATTTGTTTACAGCAGCCACACCGAGCAGTTGCTTTTTAGCCTGGGTTAGGGTGGGTCGAGCTGAAGGTAAATCTGCCTATCCCAGCAGCTTACCAGTCTATGGTACTGTTTCCCTTTAGGTATATATCATCCCCAGATATAGAAAGAAACTTTCAGTCCTCAATTTAGGGAAACCCAAGTCCCCGCCTGGGACATAGTAAATGAATCTGGCTAGCTTGGATCTGAAGTCATAAACATGGCTTTTCCAGAAACACAGAAGAATCTTCATATTATATCTAAGACCCTATCTTTTCGTTCTCCTTAAACTCTGACAGTTGATAATTGAGACAACGTTTCTGAATGCGTTGAAAACCATGCATCACATCCATACAAAAATCTAGATCTGACGAGGCTACGAAGTTGATCAAAAAGTATCAAGACTGGTGATATAAAAATAAAACTACAACACACATCAATTCGGAAATTAATCTCCTTCGAAGTAGTAGCCTTTTGAAGTCACACTTTACCCAGCGTCGTTTGTCATTGATTGAACCTATGTGGTGTTGTGAGACGACCACATACTACACACTTTCCTTCCGGGCACTGCTATAAAGAACAGAAGTGAGCGAGAACGTTATAAAACTTAGTTTGCATGCACGACAGAATTTAAAAACAAGCTGTACTAAACGGTTTCACTCTACGTACTTTAACTCTGTTACTATACCAACAGTAGCGATATCTTTTGGATAAGGCCTCGTATTTAAAAACATAAATCTAGGGTTAGGGTTAGGGTTAGGGTTGTTGCATCTTACGGTGTTGGACAAAAGTGTTCCTCGCGCATCTTATTCTGAATTCATTCCCTTATCTCCTATACTAAATGTGTTATAACTGATTGCTGCATGGAAGTATTTGAAGTATTTAGAATTTACCAATTCCACAGAGGTTTTTTATGACAGATTCGGGTTAAGTGCTAACACTATTCTCATTCCAATTAGAGATTATAGTCTCTGTTTTTGAATGGTTAATCTGAAGTTCTAATTCTTGGAAGATTTGGTACAGGATGGTGATCCTCTGTTCGAGTTAATCCTTTTGCCAACAATGAATATATCTGTCATCGTCATAGCTTGGCTCATTGCCAGAACGCTGGGCTCAAGAGAAAAACAGTAGCACTGTTTTCTCTGTGCATATTCGTTTCGAATGGAGTACGGTATATTAAAATGGGATACGATATATTAAAATGGGATACGATATATTAAAATGGGATACGATATATTAAAATGGGATACGATATATTAAAATGCTCTAGATGCGTTTCTTATAAGCACAGATATTAAGAAATGTGAAGAGATGTACAAAATTTGACTGGAAACTAAACTGAAGCTACTCGCAGACTTTTTAGAAGGAGAAAGAAAATGAAACAATATTTGACCGTGCTGCCTAAATCTGGTCTCAGATTTTTAAAGGGAATTACTTGTGTCTCGACTATGATGTTTTAAAGAGAAGGATAAAAGACAAGGCGACTCATACCAGAACATTGAAGAGCTAGAATGATCGAAAGGTACTATCTGAAGAGTTATATATAAGCTTCAAAATCAATACCGTTGATTAAAATCGAACATACATCTGATATACCCGTATATATGGTGGACTCCCCCGTTGTATTCGACGTATGAGGCTCAAGCGGCTAATTTTCTAGAAACCGACAGCCAGACACCAGCACATATGAGTTGATTATCGTGGTGAAAGTTTTTGAAGGGCCGAATACGGAGACCTGGAACACTACATGCCACAAAGTCCCCAAACGACCCTCCGCATTTGTCCTTCTCCTGGACCAGTTGCCATCCAAGGCTATAGAACCCAATTTGTCCTGCTATTTACCTATAGCTGGATGGAGAAGAGGATTAATACCTTTCCCAAGGGTATTAGTGAATGTAATGGATTCGACTGGAATTCAAACTCGGCTCTTCGATTTCTCAATCCGAGCCGAATATATATATATATATATATATATATATATATATATATATATATAGCCAGGAAATTTTTCTCACCGGAATCGATCCTCCAAATCTATAAATCGACCATTCGCCCTTTCATGGAGTATTGCTGCCATATATGGTCTGGAGCCCCTGTTGTTTGCCTCAGGGTTCTTGATAAGATCCAGAGACGGATATGCAATGTAATTGGCCCTGATCTGTCATATCGTCTGCAGTCGCTCTCTCACAGACGCGACGTTGCCTCGCTCTGTCTTTTTTACAAATACTTTCACGGTAATTGCTCCGAGGATCTGCTTACGCTGGTTCCTAGGCCTCATGAATTTAAACGTCCTACGAGGCTGGCATCCCGTTCCCACCCCTTCACCGTTGAAACTGTTAGATGTAGACGTCTCTTCTACTCCAATAGCTTCATGTCTCGCACATCTCGCCTATGGAACTCCCTTCCCTATTACTGTTTCCCTGACAAATACAATCTCCAACTATTTAAGTGTAACGTCAATCGACATCTCCAGTTGCCTTGATCTATCCACTTCCCTTCTCCACATACTTTCACCTTTCATTCCTATCTGCTCTCGCTCCAAATCTTCTGTAACCCCCTTGCCTTGATCGATCCAATATGTTTCTCCACATCCTCTCCTTTACCACTCCTATCTGCTCTTCCTCCAAACCTTCTGTAACCCCCTGCGTGCTAGTGGCTTCCAGCCTTGCTTGGGGTGATAAACTTAAAATATATATATATATATATATATATATATATATATATATATATATATATATATATATATATATATATATATATATATATCCGTATAGGTGAAGTAACACATTGAAGTTGTTCGAATTTGTGACGACGAAACATTTTTATTAATTTTCGACTAGCATTTCTTAATATTTCTATTTTTTTCACTAATTTTCTCAGTTGTTTTATATATGGCTGTTAAAGAGACAGAATGGATTGGGAACGTTCCCCGCTGAGATATGGGGGTTAGATAAGGATAGCACCTTTGGGCATGACTTGGGCAAGAAGAAGAAAGACGCAAAGTATTACTTAGTGTTAGAGAAGATGAGGAAAAAAATAGGAGAGAAAATTATAAATGAACAGAAATTCACAAGACAGAAAATAACGGTTCACATTGCATTTAGATTTTTGAAGATGAAAGTTGAGTGGGAAGCCAGAAGCCAGAAGAGAGTTCTATAAGCATGAAACACGAGAGAATAAACTGTTAGCATAGAACTTATGGTTCCATCTCGCCATTTCAACAGTAAAATGTTGAGACTTGCCGCCAATATAGAACTGTGCTTAAATTCAAAGTGTCTAGGTACTAAAGAGGAAAGTTCATCTGAACAATTACCATGGAAGCATTTATAGAAAAGGCAGAGGGAAGCTACATTATAGCGGTGGGAAAGGGAAAGAAACGGAAGCCGAGATACCGGGTCAGGACGAATAACATTGCAGATTCTTTTTTGTATTGTATCCAAGAATCACTAGTAGCAAGAGCACTAGATCAGATGTGGCAGCAATATCTAAAGCAAAGATGAATGGTAGACTTATAAATATGTAAGATTGATTTGGGCGGGAAAAATATTCTAGAACGACATATTGAACCAACTTTCTTACCTGCAGACTTCCAAATTGATTCAATATATTCGTTCCATTTCATGTCAGCTGAAAACGTTGGTCCAAGAAGGACACAATATTTCACACCCCTGGAGGTACATTATTTACATTATTCGGACTATTGACCTCATCTTTGTCGCTATATTTATTACAACTCCGGCCCTCTTCAGGTGGTTGGAATGTCGAACTGAACCCTTTATTTTGCTCACTTGCCATGTTTTAATGGATGTCAGTTATCAGGTATCTCCTGTTAATTTTCCCTCTGAAAGTTCTCCACTGCCTTAACTGGGTATTGAACTCACACTCTTTGGGTCCTGTCACTGGATCTAACTAACGCCTTTATCCACTTGAGGACATCTGTGTATGAATTTCTGGGTATTATAAACCTAATGTCTTCAGCAACCATTTTTACCAGAGCTCATATTGCAACTTTGTGGTTATTATCGCTTTTCTCTGGGACTCCTTATTACTGGTTCCCATATTGTATTCATTTCTATGCTTGGTCGGCTCAGGAGATTTTTGTGGCCTAGCATATGTGCTGATTCCTTAAATTTACGAATTTTCCAATGGTGTTCCTTGTCTGTGATCTCAACCTGGAGGTTAGCATCAGTCATGCTGATGGACATATATATATATATATATATATATATCGTTCAATCTCGTTTGCACAAATTAAAAAAGTCCGACGCGAAAAACATCTTTGTTGTACTTCATTTTCTATATTGATGTACGCACTGGATTCATTTGTTTCCACCATATCTTGCGATTTATTCATCTGTCTTTTCATAATCAAGAAGTTCTTCGTGTTTATATATATATATATATATATATATATATATATATATATATATATATATATATATATATATATGAGGCAGGATGTGTGTGTGTGTGTGTGTGTGTGTGTGTGTGTGTGTGTGTGTGTGTGTGTGTGTGTGTGAAATGAATGCACCAAAATTTACATGCCATGCTCCAAATTAGTGGGAAGGCCAAGACCGACTTTGCATTTCCCAACTCCTATCGATAGTGGAAATAATCGATTTTTTCATGCTTCTACGGCAGTTTTCATGTAGTTTGCGGCCACTTTCTACTGGCCAGCGTGAGAGCCAACAGCTGACTGACATAAATGTTAACTAGCATATTAGCATGCAAAAAAAATCGATAGCTGCATTCGTCACAAGTGGGAAAAATTTAAATCTGCATGGCACTTTACTCCAATTGGCTCATTCGCTTCCTTAAACTCAACGTTGATTCTGATTCCGCAGAATTGGGTTGGATGTGAAAAAGCATTTGTTGTTAACATTCTTTTTTCATTCGCCTTTTCCAGTTACGAGCCCTTTTTTAAAGCTGATCGTTTTGTGTTCATTTTGTTTAGTTCTTTTTTCGTAACAGATTTAATGTTTAGTATAGAGCTTAGAAAAAATTCTCAGTGTGAGATAGACAAGAAGTAAGGCATGTAGCAACATCAGCACGGCAATGGGCACTCCTTTAAAGGCAAGGAAGGGCACAAATATTTTAAGTCAAGTGATAGCGATTGCTGTATGAGTCGTACGATTTTTTAATCAAGCACGGGCAACGCCGGGCCATGCTGCTAGTTATATATATTTTTTATAATAATGACAGTTATTCATAAAAAGAACAAAACACATTCCCTAATGATTAAATAAGCAACAAATAGGAAAGTCTTTATTATTTCTGTCTGAATTTCTAGGGGATGAGGTGTTATTATTTACACCAGGGTTCAGCAAACTTTTACTACCCATGTGCCGACATAGGGTTTTAAAATCATTCAGCGTGCCAACAGCATACGTATTTTTATACAAGTCAAGGTTAATATAACCTGTTCTACAATATATTTTATATAGTAATATATAGTATATATACTTTAGTATATATTAAAATTGAAACAGCTGAATATCTTCTTTGCGTTGTAGTAGTTATTGGTTCGGACTTCGTGATAACATTTGCGGC
>OZ038507.1:92468557-92478557 GCA_964036315.1 Acanthosepion esculentum | reverse complement strand
TTAAATTTATATATAACATAGCTATTCTGAAAATGGGATAACCTATCTTTATTAATGGATGGAAACACAGATCTAGTCAGAAAGACAGTGCGCCACTTAACCGTGTTATAACACGAAGTAGCGCAAACCTAAACCCTATCAACAAGTAACTGACACTTCCTGCCTAACGATGGCAATTTAAGTAAATTGGGCACCGGCTGGCTCCTAAAACTACTGGTTCTTTAAAACACCTGGATTTACGATAGATAACACGCGTTATGGGCATTAACAGGAAAACCATCTCCATTTAAAATGCTTGGAGAACACGTTATTAAAACACGATGGACCAAAGTAGATAGCAGACAAATCTTTCTGGTCTTAGGAACGAAATAATCCCAATTTGTATATAAGCCTGTGAACGTAGCTTTTCGAAAAATACTGGTGACAAAAGTACCATCCTTCCGTTCTACGAGAACATCTAAAAAGGGCAGCGTGACATTGCTCTGAACATCCATAGTAAATTGAAGAGACGGATGGAATGAATTGAGTTCTGCAAAAAGGCCTTACTGGCAGAGTCAAATATTATGCAAGCCCAGACAGATGGAGTTTCAATGGGTAGTCCTTTGGGTCCCATACTTGTTAATATTTTCGTAGGATTTCACGAGGGTCTTTTGTTTGAAATGTTCCGTAAGCCCCGCGTTTATAAGCGTTATGTTGACGATGACTTTTCCATTTTTGGATTCTGCTAGTGAGGCCACGGCCTTTTTTTGAAGAACTCATTTCTCTCCATCCATCTCAGCAATTTACTATTTCTTCAATTCACTATTTTTTTTGTTTTTGGAACCTTTTATTATTTGCTTTTAATCGTCAATTTGTTTCCAATTAAAATCTATTTTAATCGTGTTCCAGTTTCCCCACCTCATTCGTTATCTCTACAATTGTGTCTACATTATTTTGTTCTATTTGCCAACGTCCACCTTTTGATAAAGTGTTGTCCGAAAGGGTTTCCTTCAAGGGATAATGACATCTTCTTTACACACACACACACACACACACACACACACACACACACACACACACAAACACACACACACACACACACACACACACACACACACATTCTTAAATGCCTATAATTGGTAACAGAAGCCATTGGTTTATACCAACGGCTTTCCATACTCAATACTCATCGAATTCACTCTCGCGTGGTAATGTGTGACGTCAAAGCCGCGGTGCGATTTTTGCTTCCAGCGTCTTATATGCACGATTTTGTCGTTGCTTGGAAATCTTCTATGTAAACAAAAACAGACTATCATCACTGTTTTGTCCGTGTATTGCTTAATATATTGTACTCTAATTGTCATCTTTGATAATGGCTTATGTAAGCCGAAAGCTTAGATAGGATTAAAAAATATGTATCAATATTGTGACTTTCTTTCTTCGTTTAATGATAATGTTATTAAGCTTATCAGACGATATGAAAATAATTTACATAAAATAAATAGACAACACTTGTCTATATTATTTAATGAAACATGCATCAATGATATATATATATATATATATATATATATATATATATCAATGATCTTACTCAATATGACGGGTATTTGAAAAGAAACTCCAGGATTTTCCTAAGAGTCGGAATTCAAGAATGATACATCTCTAAAAGTTTTGAGTAACTCAAAAATGAATGCCAAGGCTGAGGAAAGCGTAACTATTGTAAACACTAGGTAAGGCTTTTTGTGGAGTTCGATGGCTGACTTAATTGGTGACGAAACAGCCGTCTTTTGTCGAAGCATCAAACAGCCACCCTCAAAAACAGGATGAAAACGTCCTTGGATTTTGTAAAGGCTTTTGATAGGTAAACAATTTTTTATGTTATCAATTTTGTGTTTCTTGCAAGAAAAACGGAGAAAAGGTTTATATGAGAAAAAAATTTACAAAATTGAAGAACACTCTTCATAGTCGATGTTAAAAAGTGTTGCCATGGCGACAAAGATAATCGACGCCAATTCCATAGTTAAACAGAAAACGAGGATTAGGAACAGATAGAAATAATCATTTCTTGCTGGTCGAGTTGGAACTTGCCCCCCTGCTAAACAGCGATTTCCTAGCAACGGGATAGCGGTGCGTCATTTTATCGGGGGCGGCTGCGGAGGGTCCGTCATGATCTCTGGTTCTAAATAAGCGTAACTAAAACTTTAAAGATCTAGAAAGGCCGACAAAAAAAAATCTGGGAATGAATTTGGTTATCGTCTCTTCCGTCTTTTATTCTCTTGCCCATTGTTCCTCGATCTCTTCCATTCTTTGAAGTCTTTTTTCCCTTTCCTTCGTCTTATTTTATCCTTCTCCTTCCTTGTTTCCTCTTTCTCTATTTCTCTCTTTTCATTTTATATTTTATTTTCTTCTCATTTTTTATTTTCTTCTTTTATCCGCACTCCTTTCTTCTCCCTTATTTATTCTTTCTCCCTTTATTTCATTTTTAATTCCTTCTCCATCACCCTCTTTAATTTTTCCCTAATTTCCTCACCCCGTTTCCTTTTTATCATTTCCTTCCCATAATCCTTTTCACTTTTTTCTTTTATTCGCCATATTATCTTTTCTTCTTCTTTCTTCCATTTTGTTTTTTTCTTTCTCTCTCCTTTTTTCTTTCCTTCAACTTTGTATAAATTTCTTAATTAATCGATTTTCTCATTTTTAAGGTTTTCATCGAAAAGAACGAATATGTCGCAGTTAGCTCCTCCTCAGTTCTTTAATCCTTCAACAGGGGTCTCTTTCCCCTGGCTATAAATACTGGCTGACCCTTCTCTCTCTCTTTCGACTGAGGCCTTGGGCCGCTACCTCGCGCGGAGGAGAGGTAAAATCTTTCTTTTTCCACTGACAGCAATATGTGACCTCTCACAGATACAGCGTTTCCCAAATTCTGGGAACGCGCTAAGAACAATACACGTACGTACGAACACTTACAACACACACATAATTTCTCCATACAAACTCTATGTAACAGTCCATGTCTTTGTTTAACTTGTTTTGTTATTAATATATATTTGTTTACCCATGTATATCGGTCTTGTTTGTTTTCATTGTCTTCTTTGGACTTAATTAAAGTCCGACATTCTCATGTAGCTGGACCCGCTAGCAGGAAAGTTTAATCTTCTGATATCTCTTCACATCTTCACCCCCACGGTCCGCTACAAATATCTTGTTCAGTTGGTGCTGTCCTCAATAGTCAACCTCTCTCCATTGAGTCAAGGTCAACTCTTGACGTCTGAAAAATGAATTCGATCAGCTTTCTACGATAGGTAAATGCAAGGTTACCAAAGCCGGTTCAATTTCAATTTATCGCTAATTCAAAAAGATATTAAAAATGTTGTCAGTTAATCTCATTATTGCAACTAAGCGATTAAATTAAAACAAAGTTAATGTAAATTACAAAGGTGCAAATTTTGTACGTTTTTTTAACAACGGCTCACCTCGGACAAAACTACGACTTTTGCCGAACGTTGCCGAATTCTTACATGGTATCTGTTCCTCTTCTTACAGTGCTGCACCGTTCTTTCAAAAAGAAAAAGTTTTATATGTTCAAATATAAGAGCTTCTTTACAAAACTCTATAGATTATCACATGCATCTCAAAATTAAACACGAAGAATAAACAGTGGCAAATATACATTTTATCTTCAGCTTTGATTTTCACGTAAATAAAATAAAGTGAACATTTCCTAGTTAAAGTTTCCTAGACGTTACATCTGCAAAGGCAATAAAGTGGTTATTAAACTTCAAAGATACTAATAAATAGGTACCCCCCCCCCCCAAAAAAAATGCATTTTAAAAATGAAACATCTTGCTTGAATCTTTTATTGTAGTTTTAATTACGAGCTAATTAAATTTAATATTTCCAAGAGGCAAAAGACATTGATGGATTTCAAACAGAATTGAAATTGATTCGAATGATGTTTTCTGTTAATCAGTAAAATCTATAAAATCGTCCATATTGACAAATATGTCAATACAACATAATTCTTTTTTTTTTTTAAATTATCAAAAATAAAATGTACTTTTCTGGAAGGTTATTTGAGAGAAATTAGCTGATTTAAATTTTAGTTAATCCGAACTGAAAAAAATATTATTTACTTTTAGTTTAAAACCTCGCAGAAAAAACATGTCAGTGATTTTATGAGTTGTTGACACATTTATATATATATATATATAAATGAGCTTGTGTTTGTGGCATAGAGAGCAAAGAGTCTAGCAAGTAACTAAAATTCAAATGGTTTTCACGAATTACATCTTGCATATTTTGCACACACACACACACACACACACACATATATATATATAATTCATTGTAGTTTTCAGGAGGTCATTCCCTATCACGTTCTTCTACGTCGTTTTAGGAAGGCGTACGCATTTAGAGTTGCAAGTTTGACGCGTATTGCAGAAGTTGATTCACAATGACAAGACTCCATGCATGGGTCAAGAAAGGAGGATATATCTTTCACTACACTGTCAGAATGAGGTAGAAAAATCATCGCGCTATGGTAGGATCACCTAAACTTAGGCATATCCAGATAAATGAACTTATTCTAGTACAAAGTCATGACAGGCAACGCACGGCTCAATACGAACCGGCCTGCGAAATAAGCTTATTAACCCTCACGATACAGTTGACTTGAGATGCGCGCTCACACAAACGAATACTCACTTATATGCACTCTCTCACCTTCCCCGCTTCTCTCTCTCTCCCCCTCCCCCTCTCTCTCTCTCTCTCTATATATATATATATATATATACATATATATATATATATATATATATATATATACACTTTTTCTCCCCGGTAGCACAACTCTGAGTTTCATGCATAACGCAATCGTCAGATGCTGATTGAAAATTGACCGTAGCATAATTTAAGTATTTAAATATATATATATATATATACATATATATATATATATATATATATATATATACATATATATACATATATATATATATATATATATATATATATATATATATATATATATATATATGTGGGGGGGTAAGAGAGAGAGAGAGTGAGTGAGTGAGTGTAAAACGTATTATAATTATAGTGGAGCAGTTCATTTTTTTCCGGGGTAATAATGATAAAATTTGCTTCGGACAAACAATTATTTTTCTTAGCCACCATAACCCTGAAGATGATATTAGAATATGTCGAAAGAACTCGGAAAAATAAAAATGAATAAATACAACCACGGTACTTTACTTGCTCTCTTTAATCAGGAAACAACAAAGGTTATTCGTGATTACGAAAGGATATTATTGATATATATATATATATATATATATATATATATATATATATATATATATATATGTATGTATGTGTGTGTGTGTGCGTGCGTGTGTGTAACGTATTATAATGATAGTGGAGCAGTTCATTTTATTTTCGAGATAATAATAATAATAATAATAATAATAATAATAATAATAATAATAATAATTCGCAAGCACACATTATAAAAATATGTGTTAAACAGAAATGCAGATTCTGTGATAAATATCCTACAACAATTGACGTTTTTGTATAAGGCGCATGGTGTTATCAACCTCTGAATATAAAACTCAACATGATCAAGTGGGCAAATATCTGATCTTTTATGGGAAGGAAACTACGAGGAAGTGGTAGGATCCAGTTACAGAGATAGGATCTGTAACAATTTTATGGGACTTTACAGTACGCACAGACAGAGCAATCAAATCTAATCGCGTAGACATCGTGATCAAAGACCGCAAGAATAGAAAGTGCTTTCTTATTGACATAGGAGTCGCTGCAGATTTTAATGTATCTTTAAAGATATTCCAAAAAACTCTCAAAATACAAGGATCTTGAAATAGAAATCTAAAAAATGTGGCACATGTGGACATCAGTAATTTCAGCTGCAGTTGGAACACGCAGATTGATTGGAAAAGATTCACATAGACTCATTGAAGTCATTCCAAGTAGCCCTAGCCTTAAAGAAATACATAAAAGTGTATTCACAAGTATAGCCCACACCTTACGAAGGGCTTTATCTATGTAAAATGTGTGTGATCTTAAGCTTTTTTTCCTCAAAGAAGGCTCAGTGGAAAATGCCATGATACCATCTCTGACCTTAGATCGCTTGTTGGGACCCGGAAAGAAATGAGTATACACTAGAAATCAAAGGAAATAATAATAATAATAATAATAATAATAATAATAATAATAATAATAATAAATAAATAAATAAATTCCCTTTTGGAACTGAACTCGTTTTAATTTCACTGTCCAGTACGAGTTTGTGGTTCTCGTTATATTGGTCGTACTACCACCTCCTTGAGTAGACGCCTCATGTGCGACTCATCTGATCAAAGTGCTATAAAAAGGCATTTAGCCACCCACCATTTACAGCGACTTTTAGGAAGATTGTGTAGCGGAAATGCTGTGTTGAGGTTTTACTTTTTTAAATAGAAAGATGATAACTTGAATTGCAGCTACGCTCAAGTCGCAAAGCTCGTAATAAGTTTTTTTTTGTGGTTAACTTTCAGTGGCGACATGAAGATTGCGTTTAAGATTTCGTATAAGCATGAAACACTGCCGCTGGGTGTTGACGTCAATGTCTACTTTTATATTTATATAGGCTCTATCCCTGATACTTAGTACCTTAACCCATAAATACAGCAATTATTTTTATCATGCAATCGTCAGGCCACCTGCTAGATGCAATCGTCAGGCCTGACGATTGCATCTAACATGAAACAGACTGTCGCCTCTAAGTGTTGACTTCTATGTTCACTTTTATATATATATATATATATATATATATATATATATATATATGTGTGTGTGTGTGTGTGTGTGTTATTAAATGAATTAAGTTTGACAGTTATTTAATTTACCGGTCTGAATTTTCGAGACATTTCGTAGAAAATATGCGTTCTCCGATGGGAATCGAACCTGTGTCCAATACAGAACCATCAATTGATCTGACGTGCTATACTCCTCGGCTACAGAGAAAGCGTCTGGTTAGCAAAGTACAAATTACTGTTTATAAACAACAAATCTTTGACGATCTTTCCCGAACGGTCATATCTGCTCACGAAACTTACTTTAATGTAAACATTGACAACATATTATGATAGTTCGACAATTATTTAATATATTTTCTGTTTATACGTTATTTTAATAGATAAAATTTATTGAAATAAAAGCTCTGTTTTTTAAACAGTGTTAATTGCATTTACCGGCTTGAATGTTCGAGAAATTTGGCATAGGACACACGTTCGATTCCTGCCGGATAACGCATGTTCTACGGAATTTCTTGAACATTCAGGCTGGTAAATGTAATTAAGACGGTCGTTGGTATTTTAAAGAATTATGGGTCTCCTGGAAGTAACGTTATATAGTATATTAATTCTACATTTAATTTTATAATTAAAATCTATCGAAGACAAATACAAACATAATTAAAATATATAATAGATAATTATAAATATAAAATTAAAAAGGATAAAGTTATAAATATAGGAATAGAAGAAATATATATATATATATATATATATATATATATATATATAAGTGAACATTAAAGTCAACACTTAGAGGCGACAGGCTGTTTCATGCTAGACGCAATCGTCAGGCGACAGGCTGTTTCATGCTAAATGCAATCGTCAGGCCTAACGATTGCGTCTAGCATGAAACAGCCTGTCGCCTCTAAGTGTTGACTTCAATGTTAACTTTTATATTTACACACGCTGTATCTCTGGTATTGAGCACTTTATCCCATAAATATAGCACACCTCTATATGCATATATATATATATATATATATATATATATATATATATATATATATATATATATATATATATATATATATGCGTTTTACCAGTTTGTGAGAGCTCAATGTAGTGTAGACTACAGACCATTATAATGTACTTTCTCCATTTGCGAAGTTTTCCTTCTGATGAGCTGAACATCTCGATTTTTACGAAATAAAAATTATAAACGCAATGGATAATTAAAGTCTCCACCTTCTTATCATTATATATATATATATATATATATATATAATAAACACTGGTAACAAAGTACTATGATTTAACTTTTATTCAATTTTGTGTTCGTATAAGGAAAGAAACTAATATGGACGAATTAATGGATAATAGTAACAATAGTTCCGTCTCAAAAATTCAGATAGAGAGGAGACATGTGAAAAGAAGAAGGCCGGGGAGTACAACGACAGAAACGTTGTGACAATAACAACAAAGATGAAGATTGTAAATAATGTAATTAAAAAAGAATTTGTTAAAAATGTTTGGAAACTTCTATCTCAACCTCATCTGAAATTCTGCACAATTTTACTGAAAGTTGGACATAACTTATAAAAACATATGGGAAAACCGATTTTTATGGTTGAATAATGATGCTACGAATTTATATTTGTGAAATATATGAAAATATGCCGGAAACCTTCGAATTAAATTAATACTAGCAGCATGGCCCTGCGTTGTCCGTGCTTGATTCAAAAATCGTACGACACATACAGCAATCGCTATCACTTGACTTAAAATATTTTTGCCCTTCCTTGCCTTTAAAGGAGTGCCCTTTGCCGTGCTGATGTTGCTACATGCTTTACTTCTTGCCTATCTCACACTGCGAATCTTTTCTAAGCTCTATACTAAACATTAAATCTGTTACGAAAAAAGAACTAAACAAAATGAACACAAAACGATTAGCTTTAAAAAAGGACTCGTAACTGGAAAAACCGAATGAAAAAAGAATGTTAACAACAAACACTTTTCACACCCACCCAGTTCTCCGGAATCAGAATCAACGTTGAGTTTAATCAAGCGAATGAGCCAATTGGAGTAAAGTGCCATGCAGATTTAAATTTTTCCCACTTGTGACGAATGCAGCTATCGATTTTTTTGCATGCTAGTTAACATTCGTGTCAGTCGGCTGTTGGCTCTCACGCTGGCCAATAGAATCTTCCTGCCTATTCGTGGCAGCAAGCTATAGGAATCGGTGTGCCGAGTACGAATTCCAGACGAATCCATTACATTTACTCATATGCTAATAATACCCTCAGGAAAAGTGTGTATCCTCTTCTTCAATCCTCCAACCAGCTATGGGTAAATAACAGGACATACTGGGTTCTATAGCCTTGGATGGCAACTGGTCTACCGTAGAAAGAAATGGCAACCTACTACGTGAAAAAATCTGCCTCGTCAGTCATGTATCGAAAGAGACATGATCACCTAACCGTGTATCATGCATGGCATATAACTGACTGAAGGACGCCCGGTGTAGTAATGGATAGTGGCGCGGATTGAGGAATCGGAGAGCCGGGTTCGAATTCCAGACGAATCCATTGCATTTACTTACGTGCTAATGTCCTTGGGAAAGGTATGAATCCTGTTCTTCTATCCCCCAACTATGGGTAAACAGCAGAACAGACAGGGTTCTATAGCATTGGATTGCAATTGGTCTACCGCAGAAAGAAATGGCAACGAATCTGCCTTCTCAGTCATGTATCGAATGATACATTATCGCCTAAGCGTTTAACACGTATGGCACAAATCTGACTGAAAGAAAGTGGGAAGATAAAGAAGGCCAAAGTTTATGGCGAAAACAAGAGAAACAGGGAAATTGTTCCGAATGAACCATTGTATAATCGCAATAAAGATTTGTTTCAGAAAAACAGACCAAAAACCCACTTTCAATTCCGGTTTTAACCGCCACCAATGGTTTTCAATTTCCCCTTGCATGAGGCGTGAAATTGTCGGCAAAATTAAAAAAGGAAGAAAGAAAAAAAAAACTCCGAAAAACTCTCCATCATATTTCAACTTCTTTTAAATCTAAGACACATGCGGAAGGAGGGCATCACCGCGTTTCTAAAATCGTTGCTTCTTTTCTTCCAATTCCAAAGATCGGTGATCGAGCCCACACTTAAGCTAAACTCATTAAATATTAATACCGGGAACTCAAGTTGAAAGTTTTTGGGACACTT
>OZ038507.1:92423557-92463557 GCA_964036315.1 Acanthosepion esculentum | reverse complement strand
CATTTTGGCTTTCTTTTTCTGTTTGTGGTTCTACTCGATTTATTTTTATTATTTTCCAAAGATTTCTGGTAATCTATTTTTTTTATTGAAATTACTCTTGCTATGTGATTCGTTATAAGTATTTTGTTCGCATTAAATATTTTTTGTTAGACAATAATTTATTTATTCTAGTGTTAAGATGTCTAATAAAAAATGATCAAACTCCTATTTATATTAATGTAAAGAATAATCACCCAAATTCAATAATTAATTATTGAATTTGGGTGATTGGAGTTTATATTAATGTAAATAGGAGTTTGATTTTCTCTTTTTTTTTTTTTTTTTTAAAGTGGCTTAAATGTGTTTTTAGAGAGATTGGAAAGTAATTGACTATCGTAAGTTTAAATGAGATTTCAATTTTGAAACCTAGGAATTGGGAAACTTATAATTTTCTTTTGTATTCTAGGAGATAGAGGACAGTTACTATTTGATATCTGTCTATATTTCTGAGATGAGGTATTATGTACTCTATTTACTAATGAATGTCAGTGCCAGTGCCAAGACCCAAAGAATATGTGTTCAATACTTGGTTAAGGCAGTGGAGAACTTGTAGAAAGGAATTAACAGGAGATAACTGATATCTATTAGACATGGCATATGGAACTAGAACAGTCTACCCCAGCGAGCGAAATAAAGGGTTCAGTTCGACATTCCAACCACCTGAAGAAGGCCGGAGCGTACAACGGCCGAAACGTTGTGATAAATATGGCGACAAAGATGAGGACGATAGTCCGAACAATGTAAATAGTGTACTATTTGAGATGTAAAATAGTACGTCATTTCTGAAAAGGCCTACTTGTTTAGGATGAATGGTCCTACTAAGAGTGTCTAATATATATATATATATATATATATATATATATATATATATATGTGTGTGTGTGTGTCTGTGTGTGTGTGTGTGTGTGTGTGTGTGTGTGTGTGCTAAAGTTATGGTATTGGGAAAAGTATGAATCCTCATCTTTGCCCCCCAGCTATGGGTAAATATTGCCTCGGGTGGCAAATGGTCTGAAAACTTGCGGAGGACTGTTTGGGGACGTTGTGGCAAGTTGTGCACCAGTTTCCTGTATTCAGCTCTTACAAAAAGTGTGATTGGTGATTAGTTCTGCACAAAACCTTCACCACTATAATCAAATGATAAGTGCAGGTAGTCTGGCTGTCGGTTCCTTGGAACTGAGTTGCTTGACCCTCAAGCGTCGAAAAACGATGGGAGAGTTTGGTATATATATATATATATATATATATATATGCATAGGATTGGGTATATTTGGGTAGTAGGTTTTCATTTTTTTAATCGAGTTCACCTCATGCAAGCCAGTAAATCAACTGAGACACAACGAGTTACTGGGTGTGGACGATTTAGAAAGAGAAACATTGCTTAGGAACGAGAACAAAAGGAGAGAACCAAGAGGACAGTAGATAGCGATTGACATTGCATTTAAATTTTTGCAGATTAATGTTGGCTAAAAAAACATGGAGTCGAAAGGCAGTTCCACAGGCCAAATGTGCGAGAAAAGAAACTGTCAGCATAGAAATTGCGTTTACATCTATCCAACTCAACTCTAACTCGATGAGATTTCGTCGTCACTCTAAAACTGCACTTAAAGTCAATGAGTCTAGCCACCATAGCGAAGATCTCATCCGAAAAATTACCATGAAAGTATAGAAATGTCAGAGGGAGGCAACCTTACGGCGCCGCTGAGACTAAAGATGAGACGCCAGAACAGAGCCAATAATATTGCTGATTCTTCTTTGGATTTTATCAAGGAGCTGCAGATAAATAACTCAAGCACTGGACCATATGTTGCAACAATATTTTAAGCATTGACGAATTGTAGACTTATAGATATGTAAAATAGATTCGGAGGAGAAAACGTTTCTAGCACAACACAGTAAACTAGGTTTCTTAGCAGCTGACCTAGCAATGGATTCAATAGTCTTTCCACTTCATGTTAACTGAGAACGTTAGCCCGAAAAGGCGAAACGAGTCACTTTCATTGAGGTTAGTCCTGTAGATGGCGTCCTCCTGTACGAATGCATTCTTGAAATCTGCTGTTGAGATTCCTCATTGACTGTTGCAACATCTCAGCTGGGGTACTGTGAATTTCATTCTCGTTACTAAAATGGCGAAATGTTTACTTGCTCAAAGTCACTGTCTCGCTGTGTTGCCATTTGCTCATGTCTGGCAATACGCACTTCAAAAATTCCCGTTTTTTGGGGGGTCACCCTGTACTTTCGGCTTTCATAAATCATTATTAAAGAGTTCTTTCTTACGCTATGTCGGTTACAGCGTTTTCAAATATATTTACGTCTTCACGTGACAGTTTATGTCATCATCATTTTTTTTAATGAAACGTATTTAATATATTTACACTATTTACATTATTCGGACTATTGTCCTCATCTTTGTCGCCATATTTATTACAACGTTTCGGCCTTTTTACGCTCCGGCCTTCTTCAGGTGGTTGGAATGTCCAACTGAACCCTGTTCTTGTTCCATGTGCCATGTCTAATGAAAGTCAGTTATCAATTATCTCTTGTTCAATACCTGGTTAAGGCGGTGGAGAACTTGGAGAGGGAATTAAGCAAGAGATAACCGATAACTGACATCTATTAGGCATGGCACGTGGAACTAGAACAATTACCCCAGTGAGCGAAATAAAGGGTTCAGTTCGACATTCCAACCACCTGAAGAAGGCCGGTGCGTACAACGGCCGAAACGTTGTAATAAATATGGCGACAAAGATGAGGACAATAGTCCGAATAACGTAAATAGTTTAATATATTTATTCCTAAATTTATTAACATTTTATTGATGGCGAGTTGGTTAATTTTTACAGCTTTATAGAAAAATGACTAAAATTCAATAAATTTAATAATAATAATAATAATAATAATAATAATAAATGATTAAGCAAAGAAAAAGAAATAAATTTCCCATGATGCTAACAGTAAAGGAACCGGAAATATGATTATCTCACTTGGTTCCGTCAAACACTCGCGCCTTTTAAGTCTGACAGAAGATAAACATTTTCTTGCTTTATTCCCC
The DNA here is from genome assembly GCA_964036315.1 of Acanthosepion esculentum. NCBI lineage: Eukaryota > Metazoa > Mollusca > Cephalopoda > Sepiida > Sepiidae > Acanthosepion > Acanthosepion esculentum. Next base: position 92,460,469 of record OZ038507.1, on the reverse strand, counting down.
TTTCTTCCCATTCTCTAAGATTTATAACCCTTGGGAAAAGGACGTTAGTTTCCCCGGTTCACTAACAACTGGAGTCTCTTTTCACTTTCAACGAAGTTAGGACGTGAAGTAAATAATTTAGTCGTTCAAACTCAGCGCAAAGCTGACGTGAGCTCGACCCTCTTAACCATCCTTATCCTTACTTACCCCAACTTACTTCTAAAAAAAACAAAAAAAAAACACAAAAAAACGGACATGCCCAAGAGATACTGAGAACTTTCTTTTACTACACTCGCCATAAAAGAAAATCCGTAGAATAAGCCCATCTTGTTTTTTGCTACTTTCCGTTATGGACCCGTGGCCGAGTGCTTAGAACGTTCACATTCTGACCATGAGACTCGGGTTCAGATTTGTCAGAAAGGAAACTTCCTGATGTCATCGAACAGGAAGGCTCGATCCCAGCGTGCGGCACCTTTGGAAAGTGTCTGAAAAACCATACCACCGGTTGACCCAAGCCTTGTGAGTGAAATTGGTTAGACGGAACTCTTGTGTGTCGTCGATAGCTGTTCTAGCACGACGTCACAAGTCATCGTGACCGAGGTCTTGAGCGCGCTGGCCTTGTTCAAATTGTTGATCACGCTAAATAACACGCTCTTTCCCAGAAACTGTATCTAAGGTCTGCTCAGCATAGTTGCAGTATAAAGCACCGGTTGAATAAACACAAATGTGCCTGAGCGAGCGTCTGCAATAGGGATTGGCTAGCCGCCCTAGTAGACGGGTATCCTCGAATTTCATATATGAACACACACACACATCTAAAATACGCACACACATGCAAGCATCTTAACATCTATAGCTTAATGCTTCCAGTCTGCCTAATCGATTTTTACAGTTTTTCTGTTATTGATAAAGATTTTTTTCAATTTTCGTGTGTTGATAAATAATATGCAATCTACTTGAAATAATTTGATCAGATAAATGGCGCATGAATAAGTGTGATAAAATGTGTAATATATAAGTTTTCATATACGTTTATACATTATAAAATGGACAAAGTCCGACAATTAATTAAAAACATTTTTATGTTTAACATTGTTTTTATAGATACAAGTATTTAAGTAAATACGTCATTTGTTTACATTTGTTACGCCATGAGCAGTTATGAATGTACGTGAGAGATTCATGGAAGATTGAACTTTATAAGCCGTAAATTTGACCTTGCCAACCGAACGATCCCTAGTGGCCGAATCGGTTAAAAAGGCACGTCAGGCTATATGACGGTTCTGTATAGGATACAGGTTCGAATCCTGTCGAGGACGAATATTTTCTATGAAAATTTCTCGGACATTCAGGCCGGTAAATGTTATTTAATACTGTTTATTATAAACAGAGCATTTGTTTAAATACTTGTATCTATAAAAAGAACGTTAAACATAAAAATGTCTTTAAATATACGTTTATCTATAGGTCCTTTTCGAGAGCAGTTGCCAGTTTTACTTTGTGGGATCTGTCAGATTTCTTACTAAGTCAGGAGTGAATAATTGTGTCATCTGCATATATACATAGTTGGGAATTGATAACATCGGGAAGTTTGTTGATGAAGGTCAGAAATAGCGTAGGTCCAAGGATAGAACCCTGTTGGAACCTTGCCTTAATATGAAATGATCCAAAAAATAGTCCTTTCAACACGACTTTCATTACATGATTTGTTAGGAACGACTTGAGAAAGATGGAAAATATTTTATTGAAGAATTCTACGCAGTTAGATTTAAAAAAGGAATGTCGAAAATTATTTATACCCATGTTTATTGAACGGAAATTAACGATACAGGAATTGATATTAGTTTTCCACCTGCCATTAGAGTTTTACTTATTTCGTTGAAAGCCTATGTAAATAAGGTTAGTTCAGCATTGCAATATCGTGCTCTTCATTTTTCGTCGGGTGATCATGTGGCGTGTTGGACAACTTCTGCAATGTTCGTCTAAAAGATCAGCCCTTCATTTCAACTCTTCCTCCTAGCAGTTCTCTGCTCGTCTCAGTATCACAACGTGTGGTTGGTAACATGAATAGGCGGCATCGGAAATACCCAACTTGCAGTCTGTCACACGCCAAGAACGGACCAGAAGTGGCTACCTCAATCCCATCTATGACTGCTAATATAGATTGTGACTGGGAATTCTCAATATCCGGCTTTGTTGTCACTTGGCCCCAAAAGATTTCTTTCATTTTGTTATTTGTTTGTTCCCTTTCGGTCAAGTGGATGCAACTAACAAGACCCGACGTCAAAGACATTATCCCCCCCCCACCATAAAACTTGAAACACTTAAGATCAACATAAAATCATTCTTTCTTTTTCTATGTAGATGTCTCAAACATAGTGTCACATTGTCTCTTATCTTTTATTAGCCCATTTTTCGTTGCTTTTTACTGTCACTTTGTGTGGGTGAATTATTGCCCAACTTTTATTGTATATATATTCTTTATAACTTTCATATAGTTTTCTGTTTTGTCCTACTAAAAGTCTATCAAATCAAATGTGTTGTGATATGCAGTATTTAAAATGTGGTCTTACAAGTTACAATTAGTTTGAAATAAGAGCCGGCATCTCACTAAGCTCCAGAGGGAATTACTAAAAATAAAAGTTGCCTTTCTTTATACTTGGACATTATATAATCCTTAACCTAAAAAAATCCTGTCGTTCATGAAAAATGACTAAAGACCTTGTATGGAACTGTGTGCTTCCCATTTCCAGTAATGCTGTGTTTGGCTGTTGTGCGCATGCGCACATGTCCGAGAGGAAAGAAGCTGGGCGCTGTTATCAGAATGTAAGGTAGTATTTATTTTTGTTTAAAAACCGTATACCATCTTCTTGAATGTGATAACCTATAGATGACTATCATGTTTCCAGTTATTCTATTTAATTCATTGTTTCTTTTTTCGGTTGTTTTATTATATAGAAAATTTGAATAATTCACCCATGACCTCCTTGAATCCCTAAGTTCTGTGGCAATAAGTGAACTTCAATAGCCTTCACAGTAAGTCAACATCATAGTTTTCACAGTTGACCCTCCATGAGAAAGTTACAGTTAAGAAAAGAGGCCGTTCAACATTTGATATTCAAATATCTCAGTCAAGAATAAGCAACAAGAGGAATATTCATAGCTTTAATTCTGAATTTGTACCAAGAGAAAAGTTGGCTTTGTGGCTGTAAAATGAAAAATGCATTGTTTTGCTAGCCATGTTTGCTGTTTGGAGGTGATGTAATGTGGACAAAAGACGGTTTTAGAAATATAAACAAAATGAAAGAAAAAACTGAAAAACATAAAAAGTCAAAGAAGCATATTGAAAATGTGGGTTTATAGTCACTTTTTGGAAATGTAAATATTAAGAAGAAACTTAGTGAAGCATACAGACTTTCAATCAATGAGCATAACATGAAGGTTAAAAAGAACCTTGATAAAATAATAGACTGTAGTTTATTTTGTGAATACTTTGAAGCTCCCTTACATGGACATGACGAAAAAGATGATTCAGTAAATCCAAAGATATTCAGACGATTAATAATGATTGGATCGAAATTAGATCCAGATTCAAAAAATTACTTAAAATCCCCTGCGGTTTTCAAAGATGTTTCAAAGGACATTCAGAATAAGATAATTGACTGCCTTCTACAAATATACCATGAGGAGATAAGGACAGACATCATGGAAGCTTCGTTTGTAGCCGCCATGACTAATGACACAACAGATATTTCGGGACACACTCAAATGGTTATTCTTCTCCGGTACGTGTTGAATGAAAAGAAAATATATTTAGGCGTTGTGAGGGATTCTTTATTCCAGAAAATCAAACTTCAGGTGGCATATCAAAACATATTCTAGAACATTGAGACATAATCATTCAAGGAAATGGACAAAAACTGTTAGCTCAAACATTTGATCCGGCAAATGTCATGAAAGGCAAAATAAAGGAGTTCAAGAAAAAATAAAAGCTGTTAATCGTAATACACACTCTGTTATGCACAGCAACTTAATTTAATGATGAGAAATGCATTAAATTAAATATTACACGGAACGCTAGAATATGTTTTTTGGTTATTCCAACATTCTTGACAAGATCACCACAACGTGTATCCATTGTCAAGAAGAATATGGACGTCATCATTCAACGTTCATCCTCGACAAGGTGGAACTTTAACATACGGACAGTGAACAGAATTTATGAAAATTTTCAACCTTTAAAAAGCTGTTTGAATTTTAGTCAGCATCAAATACAGATGAAACCCTTGCAAAAGCTTGAAACTGAACTAAAAGTATTCTATTTTAGATCCAATATGCATGAATATTGCAAATTAATTGAGCTGCTGGAATTTATCTTGGAAAATTAATCTAGACGGTGTTTTTAGTGAAATTACAAAACTGATAAAAATCCTCCTGACAATTCACATGACTAAATCAGAACTTGAACGTTGCTTTTCAACACTGAAAAGAATAAAAGACTATTCTAAGGAGCATTAATCCTGAAATAATAAATGCATTTGCAGTAAATCTCCTCGACATAGATCGAGAAAATTATTAATCTTTTCGCTCGAAGAAAAACAAGAAGAATGGATTTCATTTTTAAATGAATGGATCAAGCTTGAACTGTAATAATTTATAAGAAAATAAAAAAGCATTTTTTTTCCGTTTAGGATTTTATAAAGTTTATGTATAAATTTTCTTTTTGTGTATTTATTTCGTTTTACACAATATTAAAACAAAAGATTTTCTGAAGCATCACACCCATTAATTTTAGCCACGAGCCGCCACTGTTCTCGACACTTGCGCATAGCTGAGCCCGTTGGTTTTACTGCCATGCTATCATAGCCACTATGTTGATTATTAGATGAACTCCGTACGCACAACACATATAAACACACAAACATGCGTACACGCACACACGCAATAGATTTGCGGTTTTATTTTTCATTGAAGTAAGACAAATTAAAAGAAAAATGTTATTTTACCATTAGCAAAAAAACAAGTTGAAAAGGAAAAATCCACTTAAATTGTATCTGGGCGTGTTTCTTGGAGGATTTTTTTCTAACGCCATAATTTCTTCTAAGTGTTATTTGATTGCAATTCGACGAGATTATATGTTTCTTTTGGTTCCACCCTAAACCACACAAGAGTGAATCTGCACTAAAAAAAACAAGAAAAGGAAACGCAACTAGTCGTACGTGTTTGGTGTTTCTACTCTTACTAAATTAAGTTTCCTCTCCTAGAAGACCAACATAGGAAAGTTCGATTAAGAAATTCATAATTATCAATCGCCGACGGTCGCAACATTTAAATATTGAATAAACACATCTTCATTGGTCATAGGAAAAAAGTAACATAGGGACACACATTGATTAGGAAGCAACAATGACATTCTACATATTTATAGTTTTACCTACGACACTGCCAAGTAAATATTGAATAAACATATCGTAGTCTGGTAAAGTGCCAACTTACGAAACGTTCGGAGAGAAATCACAAAGTTATGCGGATGGTGTAATAGATAGTACGTCGAAATGAGAAATCTGAGAGCCGAGTTCGAATTCTAGTTGAAGTCCATTATATTCACTTACACGCAAATACCATTCGGAAAGGTAAGAATCTGTCTTCTTCCCACAGCAATGGATTAAATAGGATTAAATGTATTAAATAGTAGGACTTGTATCTGGAAAAATCATTGTAATTCTGAAAAAAAGAAAAGGTTTATGAAAAGAATTCACACGCCAGAGAAATTATTACAAATTATTACAAATTTAAGACGAAAGAAGAAATGCTATGTCAAGTTTCGTTGTGGGTGTGTTTTAACCTGTTCTCGAATATTAACGCTACTAATTGAGATTGATACCAATCAGGATACCCGACAAGTTTTCTAATTGAGGTTAATACAAAAACGAGAGAATAATGGAGATTTTTCGATTCTTGAGACATTATTAAAATATCCAAATCAAATTTTGAAAATAAGTTGCATGGACAACCGTTTGTTGATTTTCTGCGTGGCTTTCACACAATTAAAGAAACCTACTCGAGCGTACATTTAATTGTATTGTTTTTAATTAAGAATAGAGAAATTGTTTCGTTTTTAAATAAAGTGTTATAGGCAGAGAAAAATGGATACTTTACAACAATGAAGCAAAATAAATGAATAATTTAGAAAGGAAAAAATGGCAAGGAAAATAAAACTCAATTAGTATAAAACTCGAGATTTTTATCCAAAGATTGTGTGAATATGATAGGACTGGAAGTGAGTCATCTCGTGTGAGTTTCTTTCTGAATACCAAATGGTTAGTTAGAATAAATACTGCTCCCAGTTCGAAAAAGAAAAAGTGAAAAGAGCAAAACGAATTCATGTAGAGAAAAGACAAAATACTTCAACACGTTGTGTGATTGCATGTTTCTTTGATAGCCAGGCAGAAATTGATACAACTTGGCTGCAAAATTTTCACTCATACATCGAATTTGCCAAATATCTTATATTCAGATTACGGAAATTGCCGTATTTACAGATTATTTTTTTTTAGGAAAAAGAAAGATTCAATTTTCTGGAAGTTTGCAAAAGGCACCTAGAAAATTTCTTACCCGAGGAAGATTACATATTGTGATAGGATATAATTATGAAATTACTTGAACAATGACAGAAAATAGTGGAAGAAAATCGTAAAAATATTTGATAAGGTTAGGATTGAAAATTTTTTCAAATATTTTAACTGAAGAAAAAAAACGAACCTTTGTGCAAAAGCGAAATAAGAACACAACTTTTACAATCATTTTGTTCAAAACAACTTGATCCACTGTCTTTGTTTACATAAAATTCTTATTTTAAATTTCCAGTCTTCTTTCTTTTCAGTGGCTTACGACCATATCGTGTTAAAACACCCCGGTTCCCGTACGATTACCGAAGTTGAGCAACGGCGAGCTTGGTCAGTACCTAGATGGGTGACCGCTCGAGAATACTAGGTACTATAAGTTTGTATGTCTGGGTGTTTTAATGGATAATGGCTCGGAATTGTTAATCTGATAGCAGAGTTCTAATTTCAGTTGGTTTCGTTATATTCATTTATATGCAAATACCTTGAGTCCATCTCTTCTACTCCCAGTTATGGGTTAATTAGTAAATTAGTAAGACTTGTATCAGTAAACCGTTATTATCTAAAAAAAAAAAAAAACAAATTCTTAGAATCTAAAAATATTTCCTGGCGTTAAATAACATGCAATATAAAACGAATCAATCAATCAATCTGTTGAGTCTTGACTCATTGTTGAATCCCGACTAATGCATGGAATAATAATGCAACACAAAATGTACTTAGAACAAGAATGTATTATAACAAGAAAGTGTACACAATATTTACATCTAGTATTTCTGTATATTTCTGGGAAGACCGTTCCTGGAGAATGTGTTGACTAAGTCGCAGTCGGGCAGAGTCTCTAGCTGGATCTCTGTATTCGCTCCTCGTCTTCCCGGTACCAACCATTATTTATATAGTCGGTAGTCACCTATGCAGATTAGGTGGATCCTACCACAACACAATCTTTCTTTTCAAGGAAGTTTCTGGTTTCGAGGAATTGCATTTGATTCCACGTGAACACGAGGTTTCTCTTTTTTTCCTCTCCCGCAGTTATATGCAGGGCGCGACAAGTAATTGAGAATAAATCGCAGAAAACAAAACAATTCAGAGCGAAATATAATAGAGAGAAAAACAAATATTATACCAAATAAACAGTAAGTGTTTGTTCGCAAGAGACTCTACACACGTGCAAAGCAGGAAAACAGAAAAAAAATATTTAGCAAAATGGACATCAGCCTCAGGGACGACGTCAGAAGTGACTGCAGACGACATGACGAATCCTGTAACCTGTTCGTAGAGAAGCCACATGTACTGCAGCCATAACAGAAGTGGTGTATCTATGGCCAGATAAACCTAACGGGACCTATTTCTTTTCTGCAATGTTTGAATGCAGAATTTTCTTTCTGACTGGCCGCCACCTGCTGGCAACCTATCTCAGTCAGCTCACAGTAGTTGTTTTTTCTTTTCTTTTTACCCAGTTTACCCGATACAAGGCCCAAAAGCCACTCGAAGTAGAGGCTTACTGAAGGAGATTGAAAGTTGCACTGAGACTTGAAGAATAAGATTGTAGTAATCGAGAAGCATAATCTCGGGAGTCTTCTCCACAAAGTAAGCATTCTTGAGAAGAAGCTGTCCGAATGGAACTTCTTTCTTATAAGTGGCAGGGTGGGTTTTAGCTCTAACGTCTGAACTGGCCAAACGAAGGATGTGAATCTCTATCGTCTCCCAGCAGCTGTAGGTTAAACAGCAGGGTAGAATGGACTCTCTAGCCTTGGGTGGTAGCCAGTCTAAGAGAAGATCAACTTAGTGTACAAAACTGATTAGGGTAACTGATAGATAGTAAAGAAACGGAAGGTACATGGCATTTTAAAAATCTCACAGGTCGTTTTTTTTGCTGTTCTCTTATTTACGCGCCATTTATTCTTTGTTTTGTTTATTCTTCTTTTTCTTCAATTTTTATCATAGTTTCTTGTCATGTTTTAAACCTCTTCATCCAAATCTCTCATCATTTTCAGTCATCCAATTCGATTCTTCTTTTCCCCATCCCTCTTCTTTACCATTTTCCGCTTCTGTTGTTTCTGTTACAGTTTTCATTTCTATTTACCAACCTCCCCACATGGCAAGAAGTGGCACAAGGCCAGTTTTTAACGTGGGATGTTTACAGCCTGTAGGCCCGGGCAAAAATTGCCCGTAGACACCGTATACACGGTATCGGGTTTGTCTACCTCCCCAAACGAGACACTGCCCTTCGGTATAGCCTCGCCTGGGTTCCTCTTCGCCCGGAAGCAGAGAGATCAACAAGAGAAGAAGAGGAAGAGAAAGCCTACTCATCCTCATTAATTATAAGAAAAGGAATTCTTTCACTGTCTTCTCTTTCTCCTTTTCATCTCCATTCATCTCTTCTTCTTTTTCTATTTCTTTGCTGTCCCTATTCTCCCCTCTATCGTTCTCTATCTTTACTCTCCTCACTCTCTTTACTCTCCTCACTCTTTACTCTCCTCACTCTTTACTCTCCTCACTCTCTTTACTCTCCTCACTCTCTTTACTCTCCTCACTCTTTACTCTCCTCACTCTTTACTCTCCTCACTCTCTTTACTCTCCTCACTCTCTTTACTCTCCTCACTCTCTTTACTCTCCTCACTCTTTACTCTCCTCACTCTCTTTACTCTCCTCACTCTCTTTACTCTCCTCACTCTTTACTCTCCTCACTCTTTACTCTCCTCACTCTCTTTACTCTCCTCAATCTTTACTCTCCTCACTCTTTACTCTCCTCACTCTTTACTCTCCTCACTCTCTTTACTCTCCTCACTCTCTTTACTCTACTCACTCTTTACTCTCCTCACTCTTTACTCTCCTCACTCTTTACTCTCCTCACTCTTTACTCTCCTCACTCTTTACTCGCCTCACTCTCTTTACTCGCCTCAATCTCTTTTCACTCTTATTTCTTCCCTCTCTCTTTTCTCTCCTCTCTCTTTCCTCTCTCTTTTCTGTTCTATTTTCTTACGTCTATCTCTTCTTTCGTCTCACTGATTCCCTTCCTTCGTTCCCTATATCTTTTTCTTGCATCTACTTCCTTTCTTTCTTTCTTTCTTTCTTTCTTTCTTTCTTTCTTTCTTTCCCAAGCCCAGTGTACATCTAGTCATTGTTTGTTTAGACAAGGGAATATATTTCACGGCCTAGAGCGACAGTGTACTTAGTCCCTTGGAGAGACAAGAGTTAGGCAAACAAACATAAACAAACATGGTTGGGCGAAAAAGTACATACACACACATCTATACGTAGACGAACACCAATTGCTACAAAGATGTACAATGATGTCCCTTTGCCGTATACACATGTACACATGTACACAATAAATACTAGTCGGCGGATGTACAAATATGAAAGGAAATCTTTGAGAAGTTGTAATGGAAGACGCGCACGTTTAAAATTAACTCTTCTTCTGGTAGACAATTATAAACACAATTGCAAAGACACTCTTAATCTTAAATTACGACAGAAGTTGTTATCTATCTATCTATCTATCTATCTATCTATCTATCTATCTATTTCAGTCTGTTTATTACCTATTTATCTACTTGTCTTTATTCGACTGTTCTGATCTATCTATCTATCTATCTATCTATCTATCTATCTATCTATCTATCTATCTATCTATCTATCTATCTATCTCAGCTTATTCATATCTATCTATCTATCTATCTATCTATTTCAGTCTGTTTATTACCTATTTATCTACTTGTCTTTATCGGACTGTTCTGATCTATCTATCTATCTATCTATCTATCTATCTATCTATCTATCTATCTATCTATCTATCTATCTATCTCAGCTTATTCATATCTATCTATCTATCTATCTATCTATCTATTTCAGTCTCTTTATTACCTATTTATCTACTTGTCTTTATCGGACTGTTCCTATCTATCTATCTATCTATCTATCTATCTATCTATCTATCTATCTATCGTTGGGATACATTAAAAAAAGAACTTTTAAGGCTTAGTTGTCTGACACAGTGGAAAAACCTTTCGTGCAACGCGTTTAAATGTACATATTGAAGTCCAGAAAATTTCATTAAAATCCGACAATTTGATTTTTGCTAGAATTTTCAAAAAAATGTGTTTCTCACTGCAAAAAAGACGCAGAGATTTCCCAGACTAATCTTTGGCCCACCCGCTGAGTGAAAGAAAAAAAAATTTAACAAATATTTCAAACATGTTAGAAAGGATTAAAAAATTTAAAAGATTATTAAAAAAATACTGTGGTCTTTCCTCTTAATAACTATTTTGACGTTACAACTTTCTTATCACGTTTTTTCATCATGGTATGCTATGTGTGTGTGTGTGTGTGCATATATATATATATATATATATATATATATACATATATATATATATATATATATATATATATATATATATATATATATATATATATATATATATATATATATATATATATATATATTGACAATATGGAAAAAGTTTTCGTGTGAGGTATTTGTTCTTTAGTTTCTGTTTAAGTTGACGCGACTACACATTTAAAAGAACATTTTTAATATGTCTTTTGGGCTTATTTTCTAGCTGATTTCATTTATTTTTTCTGTTTGTTTGTTTCCATCATTTTCGTTATTAAATATACCACATAGTAATGAGAAAAAATTCTTGCAAGAATGGTGAAACGTTATAAGAATCTGGACGCAATTTTTCTTTCTATCTATCTATCTATCTATCTATCTATCTATCTATCTATCTATCTATCTATCTATCTATCCCAGTCTGTTCATATCTATCTATCTATCTATCTATCTATCTATCTATCTATCTATCTCAGTCTGTTCATTATCTATCTATCTATCTATCTATCTATCTATCAATTTATAACTATATATTATAATACTCATCACAATACATAAAGACACACAATATATATATACAGTGTAACCCAGATATAAGAGAGTTGTCGGGACCGGATAAGAAGTCTCTTATATCAGGGTTTGTCTTATATCCGGGTTTGGTCTATTATATATACATTAACACAGGCTCTAATTTGGGACCAGAGAAAATCTCTCTTATATCCGGGTCTCTTATATCCGGGTTACACTGTATATATATATATATATATATATATATATATATATATATATATATTAATCTGATTCTTCAGTCCGAGCCGCTATCCATTACTCCACCGTAACTCCGGCGGAAACGTATGAATCCTCTTCTTCTCCCCCAACTCCAGCTCTATGGATAAATAGCAGGATAAATTAGGTTCTATAGCGTGGGATGGTTCCTAGAAACCGCCAACCAGACAACCTGCACATGTGATTTGATTATATTGGTGAAGTTTTTGAGCAGAGCCAACCACACTTTTTGAAGAGCCCGTGTGCTACAAGGTTCCTAAACGACCCTTTGCAGGTTTTGAATTCAGAGTTGTCCATCTCCTAGACCAGTTGCCATCCAAGGCTATAGAACCCAGTCTGTCCTGCTATTTAGCCATAGCTGGAGGGTGAAGAAGATGAGTAATACCTTTCCCACGGATATTAGCACGTAAGTGAATGTAATGGATTCGAGTAGAATTCGAACTTGGCACTCCGATTCCTCAGACTGAGCCGCTATTCACTACTCCACCGTTCCTCTCTCTCGCCATCTGCGCTCTCTCTCTCTCTCTCTCTCTCTCTCTATATATATATATATATATATATATTTATATATATATATATATATATATATATATATATATATATATATATATATATATCTGTATATCTTTATATATATATATATATATATATATATATATAAATATATATATTATTACTATTCATCAAGTCTAAAAACAAACACACAAACACAGTAATTTAAGTACAACACACATACGAAGAAGAAAAAAAGAAAAATACTGAATTCTAAAATTAGACACATATAAACTAGGGGTAAACAAACACGTGGATATTTTAAATCTACATAAATATTTCAACAGTTAAAAATATTTTAAGAAATATTTCTTGAGTTATGGTCAAAAAACCTTTTAAACAACATTTAAGACACTATCATCAGTCTTCCGCCAAAAATTCAAACAAAGTCGCATTGCACATCACGTGACATGCATGCTTCACGACAAACGCTGTAAACAAACACACAAACACAGTATCTCATTTGATTTCTGAGGAAAGACCTAGGTGGTCTGAAATATTAAATAAATAAATATATACAAAAACACAGAAATAAATACTTTCATAAAAAAAACACCCAATTTTGTTTCATTTATTTTATCCAGATATTATATACATATTATTACTATTCATGTTATTTTTAGTGGGTACATGCATTTGAATTAATATCCCTGTTTTTTCGAGTTTTTTTTCTTTTCTTAAATAGTGAAATTAATTAATAACGACCAGTCTAGATTAAAAATTCCCACTAAAGAAAGATTGTGCCACGGACCGGAATCGAACCTGTATTCCTTTTTCTCACCAGAGAAGCTGCTTCGATATGTGAAATTAAAAAAATACTGTTGTTTTGGTTTCGGCTACGAAAGATAACAGATGAAGATTCTCAACGATAAATATTCATTCCTTGAATGAAACCTTCTTCTATCAATGCGGTCTCCATGTTGAAACTGGTGAAGGCAAGTTTCGGCTAGAGAAGTCGTTTTTGCTCGATTCCTATCGCAAGTACAATATTTGAGAAGAAAGTATTTGAGTGGAATTTCCTTCTCACTTAGGGAATACATTTTTTTTTTAGTTCAAATGAATTTCAATGTTTCTGATTGTTTCGGTGAGGCCGGAGATAGAAGAAGAACAATGCTGGTTTGTCAAAGACACCAGAACAAGGAACGCGGTATTCGTGCTTAGAATGTTATCAGAAAGAGTAAAATACAAATGCAGAAGGACGTATATCTGTGTTTTATAGAACTACGTAAAGCCGTTCGACAAAAAACGCCACAAAGATCAGTTAGAACAGCTCAACAACCTTGACATATTCAGGAAAAGATTTCAGAAGAGTCAAAAATCTCTACTGGCATGAAACCACCTGCATACGGAGAAAAAAATGAGTTCAACAGGTATACAAATATAGAAAGGGGTGTAAGGCAAGGGTGGGTCTTCTCATCGGACTTATCCAAACTATACAGCGAAGCAATTCTGAGAGGACTGGAAACTCTGCCAGGATTCAGCATTGGCGGCCATAATCTTAACAAGATAAAATGACACAGTGTTGATAGCAGACACGGAAAGGAAGCATTCCACAGAAGGTAGCGAAGGAGAGCGAGAAGAAGGGACTATGCATAAACTACAAGAAAACAGAATGCATGGTCATCAGCATAAAGATGAGCCCAAAATTCAATTTACAAGTCGAGGAGAATAAAATCAAGGTACCATGTCTCGCACATCTCGCCTGTGGAACTCCCTCCCTTATTCCTGTTTCCCTGACAAATACAATCTCCAACTATTTAAGTGTAACGTCAATCGACATCTCCAGTTGCCTTGATCTACCCACTTCCCTTCTCTACAACCTTTTCCCTTTCATTCCTATCGGCTCTCGCTCCAAATCTTCTATAACCCCCTTGCCTTGATTGATCCACTATCTTTCAGCACATCCTCTCCTTTACCACTCCTATCTGCTCTTCCTCCAAACCTTCTGTAACCCCTTGCGTGCTAGTGGCTTCCAGCCTTGCTTGGGGTGATAAGCTTAATATATATATATATATATATATATATATATATATATATATATATATATATATATAAATTTAGATATCTGGAAAATTTCCTGACAGAGGACGGAAAGTGCGACACTGAGATCTGAAGACGCATTGGGATGGCCAAAGACGTATTCTAAAAGCTAAGCAGAGAATTAAGAGACAGGAAAGTTTCGCTGAAAACTAAGAAAAGAGTACTGAACTGTTACGTGATATCTGTCGACATGTATGGCAGTGAATGTTAGACAATCTTTTTTCTCAAAGATGAAGAAGAGGCGACGGAGATGTGGTTCTACAGAAGGATGCTGAGGATACCATGGGCCGAACATGTGAGCAAAGATGAGGTTTTGGAAAGAATGGAAACAAAAAGGAAACTTATACTTAACATCAGGAAGAGGCAGCTGAAATTTCTGGTACACGTAATGAGAAAGGAGGGTTTGGAAAATTTGATACTCACAGGACGGACAGCGGGAAAGAGGGACAGGGAAAAGCAGTTCATGACATACTTAATGGGCTTGAGTAAGTGTATGGTGGTGTAGACTATCGGAGAAATAACAAAAAGACTAAACTTATTAAGAGCTACAAGAGACAGGAAGAGGTGGAGGACCATAATCGCCTACGTCCTGAAGGGAGACAGCACATAAAAGAAGAGTAGCGAACTCAGTAGATAGATAGATAGATAGATAGATAGATAGATAGATAGATTTATAAAAACAAAGAACGATAGATAGATAGATAGATAGATAGATAGATAGATGGAAATAGATATAAATAGACTGGGATATTTAGAGATATAGATAGATACTAATATACTAGGATAGATAGATAGATAGACAGATAAATAGATAGATAGATAGATAGATAGATAGATAGATAGATAGATATGAAAAGGCAAAGAACTATAGATAGATAGATAGATAGATAAAGTAAGATATATTGGCAAACTGTGCTTTCTCGACGCACTCACATGTAGAAACTAATTACTAAAGCGTATGAATAATTCTGAATACGTAGAAATATTTTTAATTAATTATTCATCGTGCGAAGATTGTTTTGCGGCGACGGTGTTAATAATGATGAAGAAATGTGTGTCTTGCTTTAAAAGTTGAAAATCCTAGTTTTTGTTCCTCTTCATGGTGGGAAATTACAAAACGATCCGCTCAACGCCCGACCGAGGGGTGATGAGTCAATTTCCTGGAAGCCGGCGAATATCGAGTTTATTTCTTTCCAAATAGGTATGATGAATTATGTCGGCTAACGACATGTACACTCTCATCTCATATCGTCACTTCCGCTAGATTCAGTAGGAAGTCATACTTCGGATTGTTTGGATAACAAACTCAAAGATGAATTAAGAAAATTATCTATTTATCTATGTCTGCTTAGAGGAATCCACTTCATTCAGGATTTCTTTCCCTTTTTCTCAAATATTTTGTCAGAATTTTTATATGTACGCATTAATATTAATCAGGTAACATCTATCCTTCTATCTATCTATCTATCTATCTATCTATCTATCTATCTATCTATCTATCTGCGTGTGTGTGCGCTCGCGCGTGGGTTTGTGTCAGTCTGTTCATATCTCTCTCTCTTTCTATCTATCTATCTATCTATCTATCTATCTATATATATATATATATATATATATATATATATATATATATATATATCAGTCTGTTCATATCTATCTAGCTATCTATCTATCACAGTCTGTTCATAACTATCAATCTCACTCTGTTCATATCTATCTATCTATCTATCTATCTATCTATCTATCTATCTATCTATCTATCTATCTACCTACCTACCTACCTAACTATCTATCTCAGTCTGTTCATATCTATCTATCTATCTATCTATCTATCTATCTATCTATCTATCTATCTATCTATCTATCTCTTTTCGTATCTATATATATATATATATATATATATATATATATGTATCTATCTATCTATCTATCTATCTATCTATATATATATATATATATATATATATATATATATATATATATATATATATTAGTCTGTTAATATCTATCATAGTCTGTTCATATCTATCTATCTATCTCTGTCAGCAGGTTTGATACCTTTCTCTGATGGATTAATCTTTCTTAATTCGAGTATGACTACAGGGCGTCCGCATTCTGACTTCCTGTACTTGTGCAAACGGAACAAATGAAATGCATTTGGTGGGGAAGTCATGAAACAGAAAGTTAATTATAAAATCGTTCACTGATTTTGCCTTAATCTCCATCCATCGCCTGACTAAAGTAAAATAATCCTGCACACATCACCGTTATTAAAGGGGACTTGCCCTCCCCCATATCTCTCTAATAATATATCACATCTATCTATCTATCTATCTATCTATCTATCTATCTATCTATCTATCTATCTATCTATCTAAGTCTTTTCGTATCATATCTATCTATTTATCTATCTATCTATCTATCTATCTATCTATCTATCTATCTATCTATCTATCTATCTATCTGTTATGGTCCAGGTTAGGACCAAGGAAGAACAACAGGAACACAAGAGTAGAAATAACGAAGATATATTACACGGAATAATAATAGAAAGAGAAAGACAGTGGGTCGATCAAGGCAAGGGGGCCACAAAAGATCCGGAGCGAGAGCAGATAGGAATGAAAAATGAAAGGATGTGGAGAAGGTCGATCAAGGCAAGGGGGCCACAGAAGATCCGGAGCGAGAGCAGATAGGAATGAAAAATGAAAGGATGTGGAGAAGGGAAGTGGATAGATCAAGGCAACTGGAGATGTCGATTGACGCTACACTTAAGGCGAGATGTGCGAGACATGAAGCTATTGGAGGAGAAGAGACGTCTACATCTAACAGTTTCCACAGCAGAGCGAGGCAACATCGCGTCTGTGAGAGAGCGGCTGCAGACGAGATGACAGACCAGGGCCAATCTCATTGCATATCCGTCTCTGGATCTTATCAAGAACCCTGAGGCAAACAGCAGGGGCTCCAGACCATATATGGCAGCAATACTCCATGCAAGGGCGAATGGTCGATTTATAGACTTCAAGGATCGATTCCGTGGAGAAAAATTTCCTGGCTCGGCACAGAGAACCAACTTTCTTTGCGGTGGCTGATGCAACATGTTATGTTAATTGTTTAAATTATCGCATCTTCACCCGTCAGTTTGCGTCATGTCGATTCTTATAATTAATAAACAAACAAAAACAACAAAACAAAACAAAACAAAAACAGATAACGCAAAATGACGCGTGAAGAGCGATAACTTAAAAATTATGATGACATGTGAAGACGCGATATTTGAAAAAAAAAATGATGAAATTGATATAACACAAGAAAAGAAAATACACACATAGAGTCACAACATTATGCACTTCGACGTGGTGTAATGGTTAGCTAGATCAATTACGACTGAGTAGTAAGTTCGATCCTCACCGGAGGCTCCATACTTTCGACCTTGTGCCACATCCAAGTTACGCTTAGAAAATAACTTAGGGCATTTCGACGTGGCATAATGGTTAGAAAGCCTGTCTCGTTAGATCAATTACGACTGAGTAGTAAGTTCAATCTTCACCGAGTGTCTCACACATTCTGCCTTGTGCCACATCTAAGATACGCTTCGAAAATCAATAAAATTCAATCAATTTCAGGAACACATATACACGTACACACACACAGACATATTATTTATAATATTTATTACAAATTTGTAATATATAAGACATACACGAAACAATATATATATATATATATATATATATATATATATAGAGAGAGAGAGAGAGAGAGAGAGATAGATAGATAGATAGACAGATAGATAGATATATATACATATATATATATATGTATATATATATATATATATATATATATATATATATATATATATATATATATATATATATACGTGCCCCACGCGGAGAATAATATATCACATATATCTACACAGCGAGTAGAGCGTAAGGAGAAACAAAAAAGAATGTCTTAAATATATGGAGATACTCCTGTGTCTGGAAAAGCTATATTTAGGACTCGAGATTCAAACGGCCCCGATACATCTATGTCACAGGCGAAGACATATTCCACAAAGGGGAAAGAGCGAGTCTTGGGATTTACCAAATTGAAGACTGCGAGCTTGATTTTCGTTCTATATCTGAGAAAGATATATTCCCAAATGGAAACGGCACCATGGACTTATATGATGCTGAGTGGAGGCAGATTTAACTTCTGCTCGAGCCATGGGAAGAAAATGAGAACAACCCCTCTGTTTAGCTGCTGTAAACAAACTGAAATTGGCTGCCGTTTTAGTCACTGTATATCTTGACATTATTAAGTAGTCCGTCACATTAACCATGCAACTTATCTCCACCAAAGGGAGACACTGGCCTTCTGTATCACTGCAGAACCTTGACTTGAGTTGAAAATAGTAGGAGGAACATCAACGTGTATGTCTGTTTCACAATGAAACAGTCCTTGAGAAACAAGATTGAATTAATTTTCTCTTCAAATTTGAAATACAGAGGAAATGTGGGTGATGTAATTCCTCGAAAGTAATATGGCTCGTCTTATCTGTAAAGGTCTTGGAGAACGAAAGAATGGGGCACATATGAATATTTGCCATAGAAATATCGATAAAGTGGTGATAGGCTTGCGATGTTGCATCTGAGAGAAAGAGACATCAGAGTACAAAATAAGCCTAACCTCGACAACACCGAATAACTGTTTTTGAACTCTTCTTCTTCGTCGTCTTTTTCATTCGTCCATAACCCTGGAATGAGACATTGAGGCGCTGACGTGTTGGACTCTCTACCATTCTCCTCCACCTGTCGCATTCATGAACTCTATCAAGGTTGAAAAAATAAGTATTAGACATCTCCAGCCCAGACATAGTAGTAATAATGTTTGTTCTAATCTGATTCTTGTAACGATAAAGAACGGTAGAAGCATTCAGGAATTTCCTGGAGCGATAGAATAAGCCGATCATTTTCCAATCATTTTAAGGAATGGATCCTATGTATAGACGTTCTACTTGAGGTCTGGAGCGAATTTGAGTCCCAATAGACCGTTAAAAATCTTCAAGTACATGCTTTGAAACCAGTAATGTCCTTCTCGGTGATAATTGCTGCGTGAAGTCAGCAAGAATGTTTCGGATCAAGTCCATCCTGAAGACTTATAGTGGGTTATCAGTTATAGTGAAGTGTATGAGTGTCGAAACAGATTAGTTTGATTTGGCCTTGTTAGTTAGATAGCCCACAATAAGAGGGGTATAAAACAAGAAAATAAAATTCTAAAGTGAAACAACAAATTTATATACATATAAATCAATTAAGGTCTTTACAAATAAAATTAATGTATTTTGGTTGATACAAGGTCGTCAAAATGTTCGTAGTAGTCATTGCAAAAATGAGTTTATGTGTACGTAAGAAGGAACGTACGTGTGGATATTTGTATGTCTGAGCGTTAACGAAGATTAGGAATGTCTATGAAGTAATCGCTCAGTCTTAAAATGTTCCGTTCGTTTATCAAGTATAAAAGAGGTGAGGGAGAAGGGTAGAGATAATAATAACGATCGCTTGACATTTGTCAAGGGACGTGTTAATACGCTCGTCTCCTTCTCTCTGGTGACAGGCGAACTTATCCGTCTTTTATTTTGTTTGAGGGGCTCCTATCAGCATTTGTTCATGAAAAAATTCTCTGTTTTTTTTTGTCTGCTGAAATATTCATCGGTGTTCATTTATATTTGGATAATGACTGAATGGCTATAGGCCTAGTAGGGCAGATTGATTTCTCACTTTTTAGGAAGTCAACATTGCACTCATTGTGAAAGCTGTGGTTTCGTGTGGTAAGAATTGAGAACAAAAATTACATTCATGGCTTTTAACAATTTTCGAGAATTTAGTTTTAAATATCGTCTGGAAAAATGTATAGAAATCCCTAATTTCCGCAGGTTTTTGCTTACAAACCAACTTCAAAATATTAGCATTTCAAGAATAAATCCGATTAAAGTTGATATTTTTATTAGATACATTGAATGAAAACTAAGTTCAAGCCAAAATTCTAATTATGAATCACTACAAGCAAACTATGATTTATTTTTACTGTATTAGATAAGTAAAACCTGTGTAAAATAATTGTAAAATTGTGCTAATACCCCTGGGAAAAGCATGAATTCTCTTCTTCTCCCCCTAGCTATGGGTAAATAGCAGGACAGTTCTGTAGCCTTGGATGGCAAATGGTCTACCGCAGAAAGAAAAGGCAATCTACTGCGGGAAAAATCTGCCTTGTACATGATCGCCTAAGCGTCTATCACGCACGGTACATAACTGACCCCTGAAACCTTTAACAGCGAGTGCAATTCTAAACAAAGCGAAAATACATAGTTTCCGCAGGTTTTTGCTAATGAAGTGACTTCAAGATTTTACTATTTGCAGAATAAATCCAAATAAAGTTGATATTTTTTTCAGATGCATTGAATGGGAGATTTATTGAAACCAGAATTTTAATTATGAATCACCATAATCAAAGTATTCAATTTTTTACTATATTTTATAAGTATTCAAAAAATGGCTACTCAATGAATCAGATTTGTTAGATCGTTTCTTAGATCATAATTAATAAAAACAAAAAATAGATTAATGTCTATATAACACCATAAATATTGCGAGGCAAACATTATAAGAGAAAATGCTTTAAATTTGCACCGATTATTGAACATCACACTAAAACAACTGTACTGTATAACGTATTACATCATAATATAGCTAAATTGTTCAGTCTAATTTCCCTTTGAAGTAAATGAGTAAAGTCTTTATTTGATTGCACAAAGAATCAGTAATAATGTGCTTCTGACATGCATCTTGTCTATAGACAATTTGGGAAGCTTCAATTATTTATTAATAAGATTATCCTCCAAAGCTTTCACTGATCATCAGAATTAAATTCCAACGATTTCATTTTGAACTTAATCTTTAAACACGTCTCCTCATAAAACTTTTTTTTTTAAGCTTATCACCCCAAGCAAGGCTGGAAGCCACTAGCACGCAAGGGGTTACAGAAGGTTTGGAGAAAGAGCAGATAGGAGTGGCAAAGGAGAGGATGTGGAGAAAGATAGTGGATCGATCAAGGCTAGGGGGTTACAGAAGATTTGGAGCGAGAGCAGATGGGAATGAAAGGTGAAAGGATGTGGAGAAGGGAAGTGGATAGATCACGGCAACTGGAGATGTCGATTGATGTTACACTTAAATAGTTGGAGCTTGTATTTGTCAGCGAAACAGGAATAAGGAAGGGAGTTCCACAGGCGAGATGTGCGAGACATGAAGCTATTGGAGTAGAAGAGACGTCTACATCTAACAGTTTCAACGGTGAAGGGGTGGGAACGGGATGCCAGCCTCGTAGGACGCTTAAATTCATGAGGCATAGGGACAAGCGAAAGCAGCTCATCGGAGCAATTACCGTGACATTATTTGTAAAAAATACAGAGCGAGGCAACGTCGCGCCTGTGAGAGAGTGACTGCAGACGAGATGACAGATCAGGGCCAATTACATTGCATATCCGTCTCTGGATCTTATCAAGAACCCTGAGGCAAACAGCAGGGGCACCAGACCATATATGGCAGCAATACTCCATGCAAGGGCGAATCGGTAACGATTTAGAAACAACGTATTTTTGGTCATCATATAACATGTAAAAAGTCAACTTTCAATTTGAGTGCAATACCACGGTTCGAAAATCGATCTGCCCAGCCAAAAAGGGAGATAAATCAATCTAAGAATTCTCTGTAGCAGCCGAGCGATAAGGAAAGAAGAGTAATTCCTTCTTTTAGAATTACAGTTCTTAATTCTGGCGGCTTTTTACAGACTCCAGCACGTTTCCATTTGAAGCATCGAAAGAAAATGAAACTCACTCAGTCAGCAGAGCGTTCATAATCCATCTGTCTGTTCTTAGAAGTGTTTTTGTATGTTCCTTTCTGTTATGCAAGAAAAAAAAAGAGTGAAAAAACTATGAACGGTGCCAAATCTCGCTTGAAATCAGTTGGCAAATTCTGAAACTATTGTTTTGCTATTTTTGGAGGCCTTCATGTGTGGGCTCCTTTTTGCAGTTTTTGCTAACTTTTGCTTTATATATATATATATATATATATATATATATATATATATATATATATATATATATATATATATTGCATCAATTTTATTCCTTCCTATATACATATATATATATATATATATTGCATCAATTTTATGCCTTCATATATATATATATATATATATATATATATATATATATATATTAAAGAATGAAATGATCAAATATATATATGTACGTGCGTGTGTGTGTACTGCATCATTTTATACCCGTATATATATATATATATATATATATATAAAAGCATGAAATGATCAAATATATATATGTGTGTGTGTGTACTTCATCATTTTATACCCGTATATATATATATATATATATATATATATATATATATATATATATATATATATATATATATACAGGTATATAGATAATTTGTAGCATATTTTTATTTACAGAAAGTCTCTACTAGATGTTGATTTCAAAGTTTCCCAACCTGGGCGTCATAAACCCTCGAATGAACATTGTGGTGGAAGGGCAGCGCTGTTTTAAATAACCAAAAATCAGAGAATTATGCAATTTAAATCAAAATTTCAATACATATTGATTAATTATTTAATCTGTATAATGAATATGATTTTTTATTTAAAAACTGAGAAAATTTTATTCTTTTTGTGATAACCACCAATATTTTCATAATTAAATTTTACACGAAAAAAAAAGTCGTAAGCTTTTACATTTTCCTAAAGATTAATCGCCGACGCATCTCCGCTGAAATTTTTTCTTTACAAAGATTCCAACACAACACAAATGGGATTGTCTTAAATATTTGTTTTACAAACAGTATTTGAGTTTTCTGGAAAAAATTTTATGTGTTGTAATCTTTAAACATTTTTATTTTTTAAGCGATCATTTTCTCGGTTTTGTCTTTCTAGAAATGTCAAAAATAGGGACTGGAAAAATTTTATTTTAATTACTAGCCGTCGACTTCTGAGTAGCATTTCTATTTGTAAAAACAATCAGAGATCTTCCTTAGTGGATAATCTGAGAATAAAAATGATTTTCCCGGGATATATTTTCCCTCTTAATTGATTTAAAAGAACTGCTCAGGAAGAAAATTTCAATTTAAATAAAAAAAACGCTACTGAAATTAGCACTTCTGCCCCCCACTGCACTACCCAGTAGGTATTGAGCTCCCACGCGGTTTAGAGTTTCGGGGTAGTAAGCACTGGCTCTTCCCTGGTCTTCTGAGCAGGAGTAAAGGTTTATCCCTTGTTTCTTATTTAGGATTCGGTTCCGATCCCTTCTAATGTCTGCTTCAGCTCGGTAGTAACGCTTGTTTATTTTTTCTACGCTAATTTAACTCTATACAGTAATTCTCTATCTTGAGTGGCTCTTGGGCCTTGTATTAACGTATTAATTGAATATAATAACTTATAGGAAATGATGTGATTTGTACCTCAAAGTTTAGTCTCAATCACAATTAATTTCTAATTTGCGTACTTTTTAATTAAAATATACGTACATGTAAGAAGATACAATAAAAATGCTATAAATTAATGTTTATTAATTTTATTTTTTATGAAAAACCTATTTAGTGTGGTTTGCCTCATGGTATTCTTCTGTTCTTCATATAATTGGCGGGACTGAGAAATTACTTGTTTCATAATCATTAATATTTTAACCTGAAAATTTTATAAATGATGTTTCCATGGGTAAATGCATACAACTTAAAATATTAAATAGGGCTTGCTTCGGCAATTTGTTGGAGATTCGTCTCCAGCTTAGCCAGTCGAACTCTCTGCCTTCGGGCGGAGAGGAACTCAGACGAGGCTATGCCGAAGGGTAGAGTCTCGTCTGGGGTGGTAGACAGCTACCCGACCCCGTTTTTTACGGGGTCTACAGGGAATTTTAGCCCGAGTCTACGGGCTCGGTTTTTCTCCGCATTAAAAACGACCTTCTGCCACAAAGAGGCACTTTACATCGAGTCCCGCAAGCCTTCCTTGTGCAAACAACGTGAGTGTTTGTTGGGGCTCGCTGTCATTTGCCTCTAGCTCCTTTTGCTCATAATTTTTTCCCTCCTCCTCCACATTTCCTTTTCATTGTACATTTTCTGTGTTTTTTAATTTAAATTAAATCTCCCGTTGTAAGCCTGATGAGCGGGAGCGAAACCGGTTGCTTCGCCCGTTTTTAATATGTCTAGTAATATCAAGCTTCATACGTTTATTGCTGTAATAAAATTTTGTACCTTCAAAAATTCACCTATAGCATACGTGACCAATATTTTTCTATAGACTCGAATATAAACGATCGATATTTACCTGTTCCCAAGTCAAGTAAATTCATACAATCTCAGACGTAAGTCAGTTATGTGCCATACGTGATACATGTTTAGGCGATCATGCATTTTTCTATACATTTCTGACGAGGCAGATTTTTTTCCCGCAGTAGGTTGCCATTTCTTGCTGCGGTAGACAAATGGCCACCCAAGGCTACAGAACCCGGTCTGTCCTGCTATTTACCCATAGCTGGGGGGTAGAAGAAGAGGATTTATACCTTTTCCAAAGGTATTAGCACGTAAGTGAATGTAATGGATTCGACTTGAATTCGAATTCGGCTCTCCGATTCCTCATTATTCCACCGTGCCTATTATCGTAAAAGAACTTATCTCGATATTAAACAACTCAAAAATGTTTATATGCCGTGAAACAACATTATTACCGCCTTTCTTGGAGTAAATTGATTAAAAATAGTGAATTTTATGCTGAATCATAATTCTTAAGTTAATGACTGTTCAATTTTTTTTTGTGATTTCTAAAATTCTAAAATACCCGTGGAATTTCCTTTATTTCATCGTCAAATATTTGAGCTTCACAACTGACAAATTATTGCAATAACAGTCATAAGTATGAATGCGGATCATTATTTTAAGAAGTAAGAGGGTACAAATGAAAAGATTCAAAATTGACAAATTTCACTGAAGCAGGCGTTAAACACATGAGATCATTATCACCTCCTCCTTCCGTTCGTTTGCTCCTTTCTTTCTTTTTCAAATTGAAACCAATCAGTCTCTCTGATTTGTTTTTTTTCCGTCTTTCCTCGCCAACATAACTGAATACTCCATTATGCATGAAGTATTAGCAAGGTGTAACGTAAGCGGTCAAATAATAATAATAATAATAATAAAAATAATAATTGATCTTTGCACATTTGATAAGATTTTGGAAAGTTGGTCGGGGCGAGAACTTTTCAGCACGTCCTCCTGTACACTTGCGTACGAAGCTACGTGTTTGGTAAATGCTTTTCTTGGACGCTAACCTCGTCTGCACGCAAAAACTCAGTTGGATACGAATTCGCCTGTTTACTACAAACTCGACGCTGGTACATCAAACCTTCTCACCATGTGTTTCATAATTGAATTTTCCTAACGACTACGAAGGCCGGAAATGGAGATTTAATTAATAAACTAATTGACTTTTTCAATTTCAAGTGCACACATTAAGCATGGATATATATATCTCTTTATATACATATATATATATATATATATATATATATATATATATAGCAATCTAACTTAATCTGTAATGGTAAACCATAATGTGTTAGCTGAAATTTTGAATTCATCGTTCCAATTTTCCATTAATGGTTGTGCTACGAACGCTAAATAGCTTACATTGTCCGACAATTTTATAGATTGTAGCGGGTGAAGTGATTGCTACATTCCTGGTCAAGGCTTAGACATCTTGCTATTTTAATTACTAATGTAAAGCACCACGCTTTATGGTTTGGGAACTTGCAACTACAAAGCCATATGTGGCTCTTTAGTCCATGTGACTCTTTCTTGGGGGCTCTGAAGTTTAAAAAAATCATTATTGAAGTTAATTATATCCGTTGAATTTTGGAGAGCTGTAAAGGACTTACAAATTTTTCGGCATTGATACCGGCAATATTCAATATTGGGACAACTGTGTTTAAATATTGTATATCGACAGGATGAGGGCCTAGCAATGGGCTCGCCATTATCACCAGCAATGGCGAATATATACATGGAATACTTTGAGGAAATGGCATTAGAGTTTATATTTCTAAGGCCAACTCTATGGTTAAGATACGTAGATGACACCTTGATACTCTGGCCACACCATGAAGATGGCCAGGTTGTACTGGACCATGCGAACTCAATAAGATCTTCGATACAGTTCACGATGGAGAAAGAGAGTAACAACACAATCATATTCCTGGATGTTCTAATATCTCGAACAGATCATGGGTTTAAGTCATCCGTATACCGCAAACCGACATTCACCGGACAATACCTCAATTTCAACTCCCACCATCCATACAGCGTATAGAAAGGGATCGTCCGCTGCTTACAACACCGAGCAAAAGTCATAAGTGGCGACCCAGAGACATTAGATAAAGAATTGGTCAGTATAAGCATTACCCTACAATGTAACAACTACCCTGGGTACATGGCAGCAGCCCCAATAAACTGGCATAGGCGGGTATAAGAGGAGGACAACAACAGTCAGAAAACAGTCTGCCTGCCTTATGTGAAGGGGTTATCGGAGAAAATACAAAGTATCTGTAGTCCATATAACACCAGGACAACCTTCAAAAGCTTGACGGCACTTCGCAGATATCTCTCCCGAGTAAGACCCCCCTCCCATAGAAGAGAACATAACTAAAGGCTGTGTGTATTCCATCCCGTGCAGCTGCGGAAAGAAATATAAAGGGGAGGTAAGGCTACAAGAACACCAAAAAGCTGTAACACGAGGGGAAGTAGAAAAATCAGGCGTGACTGAACACATATGGAGAGAAAAGAGAGATCACCGCCCTCTGTGGGATCAAGTTGAAATCATAGACAAAGAATATCATTGGAAAATTCGTAAACTTATGGAATCAGCACATATGCTAGGCCACATAGCCGACCAAGCATAGAAATGAATTGAATATGGGAACCAGTAATAAGATGTGCCAGAGAAAAGCAATAATTACAACGAAAATGGCAATATTAGATCTGGTAAGAAACATTCAATGATAACAGCAAACATTGCAATATAAGCACTGGTAAAAATGTTTACTGAAGACATTAAGTTTATAAGTCCCAGAAATACATAAGGACACACAGCACAGTGGATAAAGGCGTTGGTTAGATCCAGTGACAAAAGAGTTGTGAGTTCAATACCTGGTTAAGGCGGTGGAGAACTTGGAGAGGTGAATTAGCAGGAGATAACTGATAACTGACATCCATTAGACATGGCACGTGCGAAATAAAGGGTTCACTTCGATATTTCAACCACCTGAAGAAGGCCGAAACGTTGTGATAAATATAGCAACACAGATGTGGACAATAGTCCGAATAATGTAAATTTCATCAAGTCTAGTTGTCAATGTCATCTTTCGAGGATAAACATTTGTGAATCATTATCAATCTATTATGGCACCCAAAGTAATCAGTAACGAAATGAATTGGTACCACTTTTCATTTTTTAAAATTTATTTCCCGATCGAAGGAAAGCAATCAAAAAGAATTTTCTATATACCACCATGACCGTATTCTAATTTGTGCATATATAATTGTTATTTTAGCTTCAAATCTCAGTAGATTGCACTGTTCCCATTGAATCTACCTTCCTACCCAATCATGCCGACAAATTTAATTTTTCTGTTCTAGTCTGATGATAATATTGTTTGTTTTTCCAGACTTTTTCTTGGTCATCATAAACTGGGATTCGCTTCTTATCCTTTTCGATGCCAGTTCACCTGCAATTCTTTATGACTGCCGTTTGAGATATCGCAGCAGTTGATTGTTTTTTATGTCTTATTTTGCTCTATGCACCGGAGTTTTGATTCCGAAATTGTCCTGTTGTCAGTTCGACTGTAACTTTTGATTGTTAGAATAAATCTTTTATGACTCTGCCTTGTGTAGTTTTCAATTTCCTTTGAGAGCAGAATCGACACAAGCCATAATAATGACTTGAAATGCTTCGACTCTCTTACTTTTGTACGAAGACACCTTCCGTGTGTAAAGCTTTGTGCATCCTTTTTCATCTATTATGACACCAATAGAAGTCGTGCTTAATACAGCGAAAATAACGTTCATTTACGTACGGTAGCCCATATACTGTTGTCAAGGTTATAGGTCATAGACCGTAGTCTTTTACTGCACCCCTACAGAGCATGTAATCTCTTCTGTAACTCACGTAAATTTTAAGATATACGAACGATCAAAAGGACTCCAATCTAGAAATTGGTATTAGTTATGCTTAAAAATAAATAAACGTTAACGTTATATCTCTAATAGTTCAATAATATAATTTTGATTCGTTTATTAAAGAATACATTTTATTTTTATACTTCATTAGAAGCATAAAAAAATTAATTAAAAACTAGTTAAATCATAGTTTTCATTCCATTCATTATTTTGATGCTTCATTATTTTCTTATCTGTTTGATATTATAAAATATTTAATTGCATCCAATGATAGTGTGGAACAGATTATGCAAACCATTGTGCAAATTGTGAGATAAGCATGAAATTTGGCATAATTGTCCCTGATAGGTCACTTTTTCAGAAAAAAGTGCTAGCCACGAAAAAATCCAATATGGCTGCCATTTTTCAAGATGGCTGCCAAACGGGCCTCTGTTTCATGCATTTTGCTCAAAAATCATAGTGCAATTTGTGATATAAACATGAAATTTGGCAGCAGGGTTCCTTGTAGGTAGGTTATTCAGGTGAAAGTGGTAGCCACGAAAAAATTTCAATATGGCAGCCTTTTTTCAAGATGGCCGCTAAACGGGCCTCTGTTTCATGGTTTTACTCAAAAACCATATTACAAATTGTGATATAAACTTGAAATTTGGCAGGAGTGTTCCTTGCAGGTCTGTTTTCAGATAAAAGTTCTGGCATTGTGAAAACTCAACATGGCGGCCATTTTTCAATATGGCAGCCAGTGCCTCATAGTGGCAGTTCATCGAGGAGGCAGAGTAGGGCAGTTAATTGATAAGGTCGAGTAGTGGCAGTTCATCCAGGAGACAACATTCAAATTGAAATGTGAGGAGATATGAAGAGAGTGTATGTCGCTCACTACCAGGGCACACTGGTGACAGACACTGCTGTGGAACTCAGCATGGGGTTCAATGTCAGCTAAACATGGAGTTTAGTATCCCAAATTCTATCTAGTAAGCCCCTAATATATTAGATAGACGTACCTGAATGGACAGATTATACCAACGCGGGAGAGCCGAGCCAAGCATAACAGGGGCTTTTGAAGTTATCTGGATGGTGTACAGATCGCACGGGATTCAAATGGCATTGGATGAACGATCGGGCTGGGTGTAGGGCAGTTGCGTGAACCTAGTTGTATCCCATACATCAAAGTGAGCGAACGGTGGTAAAAGGATAAACCCTCGGCCATTCCTGTCAAATGATGGATAAAAATTCCACATCGAAAACTGATTGGAGCAAATGGTACCTTTGCCAGCAGGAAAAAAGTAAAGAAACCCTCATTTCACCTCTTAGTTCATTTCAGAGGAAGCAAGATTATGCTGGATACAGTAATATTGCCAGAAATGTACCATTGTTTTATGCCATCAATGATATGCCGATAGCACTTGACCCTTCAAGGCTTGATGAAGGTGAAGGTATAGAAACCACTCTGGTTCGAAATGGAGCTAAATATCATCAAAGTTGCCGATTGCTGTTCAACAACACCAAGTTAGAAAGAGCACAGCAAAGAAGAGTGTCCCCGAGCACCTCCGGAGCAACAGATGAACCTCGAAGCAAGAGACAAAAATCTGCAGACATTCCAAAAGTGGAATGTTTCTTCTGTGAAGAAGGAGCTGTTATTTCGAATCTGCAAGAGGGGATGACAGAGAGAGAAAAATGAACACCTCAATCAATGTGCCAGAACCCTGAACGATGGAAAGCTCCTTGCAAAGTTAAGTGGCGGAGACGTTATTGCCCTGGAGGTTAAGTACCACCTTCGATGCCCCCAAAAGTTGTACAATGCTAAAAGAGCGTACCTCAATTCCCTAGATAAAGCAGAGAGTAGTGATCCAGGGAAGTATTTATACCCAGTGGCCTTTTCAGAACTAGTTATCTACATCATGGATAGCAAAGTCACCAACACGGAAGCAGCACCGGTTGTATTTCGGCTTGCTGACCTAGCCTCACTCTACAAGCTTCGCTTGGAACAGCTTGAGGTTGATTCCCCGAATGTCCACTCTACCAGAATGAAGGAACAGCTACTTGCTCGGATTCCAGAACTTGAAGCCCACAAGAAGGGACGTGATGTACTCTTTGCCTTCAAAGCGGACATAGGAACAGTGCTCCATGAAGCTAGCCAGTATAGCAATGCCCTCCCTCTATCTAAGGCAGCAGATATCCTGAGAAAAGAAATGCTGCAGTACAAGACAAAATTCAGCAGCGAGCTCAAAGATGGCTTTAGTGAGGAGGCTATTCCACCTGCACTTCTTCAGTTCGTGTGCAGCATTGAACATGGTGTTGATATAGAATCACATCTGACGCACGGAATAGCGAAGTCAGACTTAGCTATTGCTCAGCTTTTACAGTTCAACTGCTACTCAAAACATAGACAAGAATTATATACATTCTAAAGACCGTGAGACCCCTTTTGCTGTCTATGTTGGGTTGAAGGTGTACACCAAAACATGAAAAAGAGAGTTGATTGGCAAATTCCATGAGCATGGACTAAGCATATCGTATGACAGGGTATTAGAGATATCCGGCAAGCTTGGTGAAACTGTGATAAAACAGTATGTCGAAGAAGATGTTGTGTGCCCACCAGTGCTGCGATAAGGGCTGTTCACTACGGCCGCTGTCGACAACATTGATCACAATCCCACGGCCACCACAGCGAACACGTCATTCCATGGTACAAGTATTTCCATGTTCCAGCACCCAAGTAAGGAAAACAGAGAACAGCGGGTTTCACCGGAAATGACAAACAGTAGGACAAGAAAGGTTCCTGAGCTTCCAGAGCATTATACAAACATCGCGCCAGCCTACTTCAAGAAGAACCCAACCCCAGCCTTAGTAGATGAAGTATCACTGCCTGACCCCAGTCTCTTCCAAAGGAACATAAGAGTCGAATACGAATGGTTGGGAAAAGTTCAAGGTACCACCGATGTAGATGATGAATCCAATATAACATGGTCAGCTCATCATGCGAGCCAGAAACGGACTAGCGAATGTGAAACCAGCATCACTTCCTTGCTACCTCTTCGAGATCAAGCTCACAGCGTTGCCACAATAAAGCATGGCATGAAGAAAGTAAGGGAAGCTGTAGCATTTCTTAACCCAGGGCAAACTCCCGTCCTGGCAGCTGTTCAACGACTCTATGCCATGGCAAAAGAAATACAATGGTACTGGCCAGAGGAATATGGAGAAGACAAGTTTGTGATCATGTTTGGTGGGCTACACATTGAGATGACAGCACTGAAGTCTATTGGGTCGATGCTAGCAGACTGTGGATGGACAAGTGCACTTGTTGAAGCTGATGTAGCCTCTTCCGGAACTGCAGATTCATTCCTGTCGGCAACCAATGTCACTAAAACACGTCAAGCACATCAGGTCACAGCATGCAGTTTGTTTCAGCTCTTGAAGAAAGTCTACAGTTCGTACCTTGCCGAACATTCTGATGGCGATGAGGAGGCCTCCAGCTTTGTGGAATAGTGTGATAGTCGAAAGAAGGAGAGTCCACAGTTCGCATTTTGGTTCTCTATCCTGGACATGGAATTGACAATCTTAACACTGGTGCGAGCATTTAGAGTAGGGAATTTCAATCTGTATCGAGAATCACTGTCGGAACTGATACCCTACCTCTTTGCCAACAACAATGTCAACTATGCAAGATGGCTTCCTATTCATCTGCATGATATGATATCATTAGAGAAGCAGAACCCCAAGGTCGCCAGAGAATTCCACAATGGGAATTTCGTGGTTCATAAAACTGACAGGAGGTTCTCCGCAATGGCAATCGACCAAGCCCATGAACAAAACAATGACGTCATCAAAGGGGATGGGGGAGCTGTTGGTCTGACAGAGGATCCATCAGCTCTTCGGAGGTGGCTGGTGGCTGGTCCAGAAATTAGCAAATTGCT
Source organism: Acanthosepion esculentum (assembly GCA_964036315.1). Taxonomy (NCBI): domain Eukaryota; kingdom Metazoa; phylum Mollusca; class Cephalopoda; order Sepiida; family Sepiidae; genus Acanthosepion; species Acanthosepion esculentum. The sequence continues at coordinate 92,427,957 of OZ038507.1, read as the reverse complement.
GACTATGAATCCGTATCAGGAAGCAAAAAGGCGAAGAAAGGAAGTCATCACCATGAGCAGTCGCCAACTTCTCAGAAGAAAGGTTCAGCGGCTTACATGTGTGATAGAAGAAATGGGCAATCCATTTTCGGAGGAGTCCACTGATCTACTGTCGCTTGCCACTAAGGACATTGCTGATCCTACAGCAGCGCTGCTGGTTGCATCTCATCTGGAGAAAGGGAAAGAGCAATTCCAAACATTCATGGATAAACTCAAGACCGACAGTCAGCATTTCTATCAGCCAATCAAACGGAATAGTAAAGGCTTCATCAAAACAAGCACCGATCCCAGAGAGAAATCAGAAACACAGCTACCAAAGGCGGATTGTCAACTGTTCTCCCGCCTTTTCATCTCCTGCCAAAGCAGAGGGTGTGATTAACCAGAGATTTTCAAACATGAGAACCAATCTTTGCCTCCGTCACTCAGCAAGCGAGGCAAACTACATGTCGCTACCAAGTCTGATCTCGTGGACGTCCTGCAAACCAAGGTGGAGCTTCCAGACACGAAGTCAGAAACTGACGTATTCATAGTAGATGGTGCATTTCTAGTCAATATAGTAACGCCTAGGACACCGAAGACTTTTGAAGACAGGATATTCTTCCTAAGGTGCAATACTACAGTAGCAATTACAAGAGGACAGATATCATTTCTGATGTCTATCACGAATCTAGTCTGAAGTCTGAAGCACGATCAAAACGCGGGAAAGCTATCAGGAGGAGAGTAACGGCAAAGAGCAAAACACCGACTAATTGGAAGAGCTTTCTAAGGGACAGCGCCAACAAAACAGAGCTGTTGAATTTCCTTGCTGACGAAGTCGTTAAAATGACCACAACGAATGAAGTAATTGTAACACGAGAGGACAATGCTCTACCAAGTTCCAGCCATCCTAAGATACTAAGATAGACGAATTGGCTCCTTGCACACATGAAGAGGCAGATACCCGGATATTTTTGCATGCCTGGAATGCGGCTAAGGATGGACACAAGTCTCTCATGATTGAAGCTAATGACACGGACATTGTAGTCATAGGCTTAAGCCTGATGTCATCATTCACTGCAATGGGCATGGAGAAGATATGGATCGCCTATGGCAAGGGGGAGCACACTCGATGGATCCCAATACACGACCTTGCATCTTCTTTGCGACCGGAAAAAACCGAAGGGATACTATTCTTCCATGCGTTTTCCGGATGTGATGTGGTATCTGGATTCAATGGCAAAGGGGGAAAAAAGCATGACAGACATGGAATGTTTGCAACGATGCCTCGGCTACATTTGCGAAACTCAGTCACTGTCCTCCTGAAATTAATGAGTCTGATCTACAAGTTCTAGAGAGATTTGTTGTTCTGATGTACGACCAGTCAAGTGCTGCTACTACAGTAGATGAAATAAGGTTAGATCTCTTTGCCAGGAAGCAGAGGTCATACGAATTAATCTCGCCAACACAAGGAGCGCTAAAGGAACATGCTAAACGTGCTGCCTTCCAAGCAGGACATATCTGGGGGCAGTCCGTCGTTCGTGATCCAGAGCTTCCGTGTCCTTCCAAGTGCGTATGGTTGAAAGACGGTAACAAATGGAAAGTTGCCTGGACTTCCTTGTCGTGAATTGACAAAGTGCGGATGCAAGATAAAATGTGGTGGAAGACGATGCAAGTGCTCAAAGGTTGGAACAGGCTGTACTCCGCTTTGCAGTTGCCCTTGTGATATTTAGTAAACAACAACGAAGGAACTTCGGCCTGGACTTTTGTCGCCGGTTCTTGGAAGGTTAGCCTATTGAAATTCAAATGCAGAGAGTTGTAAGGATATATATGACCTGTAGATATTTTCCCAGATATGGACAATTTCCATGCTGGGTATTAGCACAGAAAGTAATTTTGACGTTGAATTGGACATTTCATCAGGATTGTAAATGTCGACTTGAAATCATTTCATGTAATTATCCACCGTAGGGTATGGGCGCTCTATCATGCCAAATCAATTGAAACAGTGCAATCATTGAGTTCTCTCATTCAGATTTATTTTTATTTTTTTACAGAAATAGCATCATCAAGGTTTTTCCTTATATGACTGTAAAAGGATTTCACGAGAATCTCTCAATTTTAAGATTTCAAGAGAATCCCTCAATTCTAAGATTTCGCGAGAATCCCTCAAATTTACGATTTCGCGAGAATCCCTCAAATTTGTGATTTCAAAAGAATCCATCAATTCTAAAATTTCGCAAGAATCCATCAAATTTACGATTTCACGAGAATCCATCAAATTTGCGATTTCGCGAGAATCCATCAATATTAAGATTTCACGAGAATCCCTAAATATTAAGATTTCGCGAGAATCCCTCAAATTTACGATTTCGCGAGAATCCCTCAAATTTGTGATTTCACAAGAATCCATCAATTCTAAAATTTCGCAAGAATCCATCAAATTTACGATTTCACGAGAATCCATCAAATTTGCGATTTCGCGAGAATCCCTCAATATTAAGATTTCACGAGAATCCCTAAATATTAAGATTTCGCGAGAATCCCTCAAATTTACGATTTCGCGAGAATCCATCAAATTTACGATTTCGCGAGAATCCATCAAATTTACGATTTCACGAGAATCCATCAAATTTGCGATTTCGCGAGAATCCTTCAAATTTAAGATTTCGCGAGAATCCCTCAAATTTGTGATTTCACAAGAATCCATCAATTCTAAAATTTCGCAAGAATCACTCAAATCTAGGATTTCACGAGAATCCCTTAAAATTAGATTTCGCGAGAATACTTCAATTTTAAGATTTCGCGAGAATCCCTTAAATTTAGGATTTCGCGAGATTCCCTCGATTTTAAGATTTCGCGAGAATCCTTGAAATTTACGATTTCACGAGAATCCCTGAAATTTAATATTTCACGAGAATCCCTCAATTTTAAGATTTCACGAGAATTGAGGGATTCTCGCGAAATCTTAAATTTGAAGGATTCTCGCGAAATCGTAAATTTGAGGGATTCTCGCGAAATCTTAAAATTGAGGGATTCTCGTGAAATCTTAATATTGAGGGAATCTCCCGAAATCTTAAATTTGAGGGATTCTCGCGAAATCGTAAATTTAAGGGATTCTCGCAAAATCTTATATTTGAGGGATTCTCGCGAAGTCTTAAATTTGAGGAATTCTCGTGAAATCTTAAATTTGAAGGATTCTCTTGAAATTTAAGACTTCGCGAGAATCCCTTAAATTTACGATTTCACGAGAATCCTTTCAATGTTAAGATTCCGCGACAACTCTCAAATTTACAATTTCACGAGAATCCCTGAAATTTAAGATTTCACGAGAATCCCTCAAATTTACGATTTCGCGAGAATCACTAAAAAATTTAAGATTTCGCGAGAATCCTTCAAATTTACGATTTCACGAGAATCCCTTAAAATTAGATTTCGCGAGAATCCCTCCTTTTTAAGATTTCGCGAGAATCGCTCAAATTTGAGATTTTGCGAGAATCACTGAAATTTACGATTTCACGAGAATCCATCAATTTTAAGATTTTGCGAGAATCCCTCAAATTTAAAGTACATAAGAGATACCGAAATTTGGGGGTAAAATGTCCCCAAATATTTCGTCAAAGTTTTCTAATAAAATAAACTATCCATTATACAATTCATTCATTAATGAATAAATATTTCCTCTGAATCGAATAATTTCCTGACTTTTTAAAACAGAAACAGCGATTTTTTTTCCTTTTTTTTTTTTTTTTTTGCATTCATTACGAAAAAACACATCCATTTCGTTGGTACATTTTATTATAACCTGGACCATTGTTAAACATTATTAATTTGTCACTTGCATTTCTTACATCTTACTTTCGATTGCTTTATTCCCACTAGTAGAAATTAGTAGTAGTAATATTGAATATTTATCAGATTAAATATTACCCGAGGTATCTAGATTTGAAGATGGGCTTAACGTGTATGCTTAGAAATAAGCTATTTCTATTCATAAATGTGATATCTTTATTTTCATTTTAACATGTTTGTGAGCCAGCACGAAAAATAATTATTTTTGCCAAATGGTTAAACATGACTGCATATCAATGTGATATTCCGTTAATAAATATTTTAAAGAATGATTTACGAGCGGGTGTTGCGTACACTATGGCAGAAGAGGAGGGTTGGAATAAATGGCATTGTCTGTTCTGTTTCTATTTTATTGCCTTCATTAGAATATGGATGAAAGAAGCAACGAAGCAAGAAGCCGGCCAACCCAGAAAAACCGCACAAGTCAATGATTTCCGCTGTTTTTCTATTCTTATGAAAATTCGTGAGGATATAAGCAAAATCGACGGCTTCATTATTCAACAGTTTTATTTGTCGATATTTACTTGTACGTA
>OZ038507.1:92401057-92418557 GCA_964036315.1 Acanthosepion esculentum | reverse complement strand
GGGTAAGGTAATCTCAGCCAGGCTGTCGTGAAGCTCTTGCCGAATACTTTGAGCCTGTCAGCGGCAGCACCAGCTAAAAAAGTATATCTCTTAGATTGGCTAGTTTAAATGTGAAGGGCTTGAGAGATATAGGTGATACAGTACGCTTGCTTTGAGATCTTGATCCCTTGAGTGTAGATGTGGCTACAATCCAGGAAATCCATTTCACCTGTGCAGGGATACTCATGTGTTGAGAGGTAAGTTTGACGTCTTTTTATCTAATGGGGATAACTGCGCTCAGGGTGTTTCCATCTTAGTCGACCGGTCTCTGGACGCAGATATACATATTGTGCAGATGGGTGGGCACCTGGCTGTTGCAGATATAAGTGGTAGCAGCGGTTTCTTCCGACAGTTTGTGGTATATGCTCCCAAAAATTGATCCATTTTTGACTGCCACATAACGATTGGTCTTGATGGGGTACTGGAAGGCCAACCTCGACTCCAAGGTGGATAAAGGACCGTGCGCTCATTTCAGAGCGTCACCTGACACTGCTTGCCAAGAAGTCCTTAGGGATTTCGGCCTTGCGGGCCATTTCAGAGCAGGTCACTCACACCTCAAAATGTGGACATGGACGTACAACTGACCCTCTACAAGCAACTCAAGTTATCTAGATAGAGTGCTGGTTCGTAAAGTTGATCTCAACTTTACAGACTGACATCGTTCCGTTAGTTGGAAAACTCACAAAATGGTTCTCGTCCATAACAAGCTGGGGAACAAAGTAAAAATGGCAGGCTATTGGAAGAGGAATACGTCTCTCCTTGATAAGCCTAACTTTCACTAAAAACTGACAGATCTGATTCAGGGAGAGCTTGTTGGGAAAGTTGTCGACAGCAAGTGGTAGTGGGGATCACAAGTACAAGTTCAGATCAGATCTCTTGCAATACAGTACGCATAGAAGTTCGGTCTGAAAACCAAACAAAATGAAGCAACCCTACATGACAGAATGGAAGGACGGGAAGAGACCGTCGCTCTGCGGATCTGGTCAGAGAGGAACATACAAGTGTTGTGCGATATCAGGGTCAGGTGGTTAGAGCCAGACTGCAAAAGACATCATCAGAAGCCGTGAATATGGTCTCAGAGCTGCGCAGAGAAGAGCTCCGACGATCGTTTCATCTAGGAAATCACCATCCCTGATAGCCGACTGCTTCAATCGTCGGCTAGTATTTGTAGCGGTTTCAGAGAGCACTTTGAAGACCTCTTTGCCAGGGTGCCTGATCTGCGTGAGATATCTTTCCAAGAGTATATGGCTGTTTTCCCTAGAACAGAACTGCATGAGGCAGCTAGATGTGAAGTTCCTATAACAGAAGGGGAGATCGTCGCTGCCATGAGGTAAGTTTGTGCCGGCAAAACTCCAGGACACAACGGATTCCCCTACGAAATTTACCTCAAAATGCCGCACATGTTCATCTTTTGGCAATAGTTTTCAAAAACTGGTTCAATCAAGGCTAGATTCTGGCTAGGATCCTGACAAGCCGTGTGCAGATTGCTGCGGACAAGCTGATCGGTCCCGAACAGACATGCGCTGTGAAGGACAATCCAGGACCATCTTCACCTGGTGTGTACCATCCTGGGTGAGACAGACGACGGCACGGGTGTTGCACTGGTCAACCTAGATCAGTCAAAGGCATTTGATAGAGTGGACAAGCTTGCTCTCTATCACCCTTGCTCTATGGCCTGGTACTGGAACCATTCCTCCTGAAACTAAAAGGGGGTCCTGAACACTACCCAATCCGGAGAATTAGACTATCAGGTGAGGTAACAGCCAGGGTATCTGCATACACTGATGACGTCACAGTCTGTGTGTTCAGCCACCGGGACATAAACCGGGTCAACGTTATGAGCGAATACCAGGTTCAATAGATCCAAATCTGTCGGACTGGGGCGGGGGGCGTGGAAAGGTAGCCCTATGCCAGGAACATTCGAGTGGACAGATGGACCTTTTCGCATCTTAGAGGTGTGATTTGGACCCGATCTCCAGCTCGAGAAAAACTGAGGAGAAGTGCATTACAACGTTGAAAAGATGGTGAAGGCATAGCTCCGCAGGTACTTGTTCCTGAAGGCCTAAGCTGAGGTGCGTGTGACTTGTATCTACCCTCTGATCCTGCACAGACTATCAGTCCTTCCCATCACAGCGAAGGAGCTGTCAAAATTCCAGCAGCTTTCTAAACTGCTCTGGGTGAGACGACAACCGATGGTGTGTAAGTGAGTCTGCATTCAACGTCCACGTCATGGAGGACTGAGTTTGCAACACCTTCTAAGCCATAATCGGACTTTAAGACTGGCTTTTCTGGGGCGCATAATGGCCAGGAACCCTGTAAAGGCCCCCTGCACTGCCGCTGCCTTTCCAAGACTCAAGGAAGACTCCCTGTCACGTAAAGGCGTGTGGCAGACCATCCAGAGAAATCGCCTTTCCCGTCCTGGGTATGACGATAAATGTTAATGTCCCTTAAACGGTAATTGTTTACAAAACAACGTAATAACCAAGCCACGATAAAATCAGCAGATAATGAAGAAAAAGTATACATAGGAGTAACCGAAGGACCATGGAAACAAATAAATTATGTACACAAAATGTCTTTCACAAATAGTAAATATGCGAACAGCACAATGCTTTCTAAGTATATCTGGGAAATAAAAAACAAAACACACACCACACCAAAAATATCTTGGAAAATAAGGAAAAAATCATCAGCATACAACAACCTAGCAAAAACTTGCAAACTTCGCTTGGAGGAAAAAAATAGCTATCATTACCTTCCCAGATCAAAATAAATTATTAAATAAAAGATCCGAGCTAATCTCAAAATGCAGACATGAAAACAAATTTTTACTACGTAACTTAAAATAGAAAAATAAATAAATATATAAACAAACAAACAACAATAAAATAAGCAAAATAAAGTACTCCAAACAAATTACTCCAAACAAATTACAAAATATGCGAAATAAAATGCGTTAGAATGTTAGAATATGCGAAATAAAATCAAAACAAAAGAACGGACGAAAGTTATAACTGCTATATAACGATAAAAAATAAAAAAATTAATAAAAGATAATATACTACGTTACTTAAAAATCGAAAGCCAAAAATATATAGTGTAACAAATAAATAACAACAAGTATAATAAATTGATCTAAATACATCCAAATATATAAATAAACTAACAACCGATTACGATAAACTAGCCGTTTAGAAAAAACAAATAAAGATAATCAACCCAAATAGATAAATTAAAAACTGTTCCGACCAAAATAATAGTAAGAACAAACCACAACATCCCACCCCAAAATTCAACAAATAGATTTAATCAATAAACAAATATATAAGATAAAAAATAAAAATGAAAATAAATAAAAACAAGCAAAACAATTTGACCCAAATAAATAAGCAAACAAGCGACTTCCGGTAAATGACCGCCATAATAAACTACCAACAATAAGCTATATAAACAAATTTTTACTACGTTAACAAAAAACACCGATCAAAATAAAAAATAAATAAATAAATATATAAGATAAAAAATAAAAATAAAGATAAAAAAACAAACAAAAAAACAAGCAAAATAATTTGACATAAATAAATAAACAAATAAGCGACTTCCGGTAAAAGTAACCGCCAAAATAGACTACCCATAATGCACCACTGACCCTTATATATAAATAGCCGAGAAAAATAACAGCACTAGTCGCTTGACGATTGCACTAGCATGAAACAGACTGTCGCCTCTAAGTGCTGACTTCCATGTCCACTTTTATATATATATATATATATATATATATATATATATATATTTCATTAAAAACGACTGACAAGGTGCTTTTATTTAGTTTTTTATATAATTTCTCATGCGATCAAATAAAGTTTTTCTTTTCAGATGATAAATTGTATAAAAACTGTCCAAATGTTCTTTTTATCCGAGCGCTTTCGGCTATACATTTAGACATTTTCAAGGATTATATTTCAACTGTTAGAATTAGAAATAGTTTGTTATATGTATGTTTTATAAAATGATTCATTTTTTTGTTTCAAAGCACGGTCAAGATATTATGTCCATGTTCAAAGTTAATATTATTAAGTGTTGGTTTGTTTGTTCTTATTAGTAAGGCTTCCATTATTTTTAGCCTTTTTTTGCAAGTGGATGATGCTATTATATTAGTGTTGTCGACAAGTATATTCCGAATAGTGTCCGGTGGGTCTCCATGAATATTTAAATGAGATCTAATTGAGCTATTGACAGAAAGGTGTAGAAAAACTTTATTAGATCGCGCGAGAAATTATATAAAAAACTAAATAAAAGCACCTTGTCGGTCGTTTTTAATGAAATGTGCATGAAAGAAGGATTGCTGCCTAAATACACACACACACACACACACACACACACACACACATATATACAGTGTAACCCTGGTATAAGAGACCCGGATATAAGAGAGATGTTCTCTGGTCCCAAATTAGAGCCTGTGTTAATGTATGCATAATAGACCAAACCGGATATAAGAGAAACACGGATATAAGAGACTTCTTCTCCGGTCCCGACAACTTTCTTATATCCGGGTTACACTGTATATATATATATATATGAAGAAATATAGTCTTAAGGTGTGCTATATTTATGGGATAAATGTCCTCAATATCAGAGATACAGCGTGTGTAAATATAAAAGTGAACATAGAAGTCAACACTTAGAGGCGACAGTCTGTTTCATGCTACATGCAATCAATATATATATATATATACAGTGTAACCCGGATATAAGAGAGTTGTCGGGACCAGAGAAGAATTATCTTATATCCTGGTTTCTCTTATATCCGGGTTTCGTCTACATTTGTTTAGGTAACACAGGCTCTAATTTGGGACCAGAGAAAATCTCTCTTATATCCGGGATTCTCTTATACCCGGGTATCTTATATCCGGGTTACACTGTATATATACAGTGTAACCGGATATAAGAGAGCTGTCGGGGCCGGAGACTAAGTCTCTTATATCCGGGTTTATCTTATATCCGGGTTTGGTCTATTTTATATACATTAACACACTCTAATTTTGGACCAGATAAAATCTCTCTTATATCCGGGTTTCTCTTATATCAGGGTATCTTATATCCGGGTTACACTGTATATGTATGTATGTATGTATGTATGTATGTGTGTGTGTGTGTTTGTTGTGTGTGAGATAAATATTATTACTTTAACCTTATATTTTTAGTGGATGCATGTGTTTTACATAGCGTAACTAAGATTATACAAGGTCACAGTAAATGACCCGGTTGTAAGGTCGAGATTATCCATATATTCTTGGCACTATCATATTAAGCATAAATTTACATTTTCTGAACATGTTACTATCTCTACCTATTCCTCTATAGATATCTAGATATATACCTCTGCAGATTTTAAATCAAATTGAGATATGTTTTGAAGGAAAAGTTATAAAACTATTTCCATCATAAGCTTGATCCGTAAGAGTTTTTCTTTTGCTCTGATGGCGCCGACTTGTCTGAAGAAAGATTAAACTAATTACCCGTCTTTATATATTTATGTATATATTATTGACGCCAACTTTTGCAAACCTTAAGTACGTCGAGTAATAATGGATAAGCACTGACTGATATCTGAACAACACTTTACTTAACATGAGAACGTCATATTGTAAATCCAACAAAAACGCCTTTTTTATTTCTGTCTTTTTATCGCCGCTGCCTTTTTATAATTGTCTCTTTGCTTTTATTGTCCAAGTCTCTCTTATTTTTATGTATTTATGATATTTGCTCAGCCGGGCTTGTTTCGGCTAACTTTCCTCAATTCCTAATTGGCTAATTTCGAATTGGATCCTGTTTTAAGTATTTTCTTTGTTTCGCTTTTTGGCCTTTTAATTTTATTTTTCCGTTGTGAATAAAAGTTCCTTTGATTTTTTAAAAGGGCTCTTCTTCTTATGTGTTTGTATAAGTCAGTGAGTGTTTATATATATACAGTGTAACACTGATATAAGAGATCCGGATATAAGAGAAACCCGGATATAAGAGAGATTTTCTCTGGTCCCAAATTAGAGCCTGTGTTAATGTATATATAATAGACCAAACCCGGATATAAGAGAAACCCAGATATAAGAGACGTCTTCTCCGGTCCCCACAACTCTCTTATATCCGGGTTACACTGTAATAAATTATTTCACCACAGCCCTTTTAAAGGACCGCGGATCATCAGATTTTACTTCCAGAGGTTGAAACGAAAAATGAAAAGAAATTTACACATTTATGACGGGCAGTACTACTTCTTGGGTCTACCCATACGGATTACCTAGTTTTTCGTAAACTAAGTATATATATATATATATATATATATATATATATATATATATATATATATGTCAATTAGTTAGTTGTTTGCTTTTTGGAAAGTTTTGGTAAAAAAATAAATATCTGTTACCCACTATGTCAGCCATTCTCTACCTTTCCTCCATCATTGACCCCCTCGGCTTTATGTATTTCTCCATTTACCCCCTACTCTCATACAAAAAATTAATAGCCATCATAAAGCATTGATGTACAATTTCGTGACTAAAAGAATGAATGATTTTTTCATTCAAAATACTAAGGGTTTTTTTAGTCGAAATACCGTGACTAAAAAAAATACTAAGTGACACTCAAAATACTGATTTCTTATTTAGTACTAATCTACTAATATTTTAGTATAAGTTAGTACTCTGTATAAAATTCAGTATTTTTATTAACGTTTGTAGTCATTAATAAAAAAATTATTCATTTTATCCGCTGTATTAGTAGATCTACAAATTAATACTAATCATAATCATTCATTCAAAAAAAAAATTTTTTTTAGTATTTTTGTTTTTGTCAATTTAAAAAATTTTTGGAAAATACTAAAAAAATTTTTTTTTTGAATGAATGATTATGATTAGTACTGAATAATTTGTGACTAAAAATTGTGCAAATTAGTCATTAGTAAAAATACCAAAACAGAAATAAAAAAGTACTGACAAACACTAAAAATTAGTAAAAATTCAGTATTCTGATCAAAAAATTAGTAATCCATCATTCATTTGTACATCAATGTCATAAAGTGAGAGAAAAACAAGAAAGAACCTTTTTATTGTTTAGGACTTTAGGTTTTGTATAAAAATAGTATTATACATTCGTATCAAAAAGAAGAAGAAAATCAAACCTTTTCTAAATAGAAAATTATGAAGTTAATTTGTATTACAAAGGTACTTCAATTATTTACCCCCGACTATACAATTTTTTTACTCCCTAGGGATAAATTTACACCTGGTTGAGGACCTCTGCACTATGTATTTGATTTTATGAAAGTTTGCGAAATTCTTTTTTGCAGGCTTTAATGTTTATATTAGATATAAAGACATGTCCTGGGAGAATTTAAATCATAATCTTTTGTCAAACTGGACCCCCAGTTACAGAAAATCTGCTCTGAATCGTAAAATAAAAAATACAACGAAACTAATGCATTATTTAATTTGAAAAGCTTTTATAAGATATATTATGTACACTGATGTCTTAAGAAAACCTTTTTTCGATGAATAATGAATTTTTACAGGCTATTGTTTGAATTTTTAAAATTTTAATTATGATAATTTATAAAGTTTTAAATTTTGTAAAATTCTGTGTTAATTTGTAGCGGATAAGTGATATTGTAATTAAATAAAACCCATATTTAGCAATCATAAATGGAAAAGCTTAATCGAGTTCACTGAGCCCCAGTATTTTAAAAATAATTTTGATTTGTGTGTGTGTGTGTGTGTGTGTGTGCGTGCGCGTATAAACATAAGGATGTCCATACACGACATTATCAAAAAAACAAGAGCGATAACTACAGTAAATTTAAAATCTATTCGTAATTTTCTAATCACGAGACTTAAGAATATAAAGACAACGTACCTAAAATTGAATAAAATATTAGATTACTTAGATTATTAGTTTGGACCTTTTTTTCATCCAGTATGCTCATTTTTTTAGCGAATCTTTGAAGGTACACCTACTTATATGCATATTCTTTATTTTTATCGAACGCTCGATGCCGCCATCTTTAATACGATTATTTGAGCGTATAGACTTGTATTTTATTAATATTAACATGAGAACCAAATGTTATCTTGAAATCTGTGAAAATGACTCTTGGCTTGGTTGAAATAAATAAAATTGATCTCTTCCCAGTAAAGCTCAAGAAGTGTTTATCCCATTTTGCAAGAATTTCCTTTGGGAACCTAACTCTGCCCATATCCTTTTCTATCGAGTTTTATTTTGGTTAGAGTCTTCTCACTCGCATGCCATGAAAGTAAGCAAAAAAAAAAAAAAAAATAATAATAAAAAAATAAAAGTATGTGAGAGCGCACGGAGAGTTCATTATCCGCCCAAGCAATGGCAGCAAGTGGCTGCTGTGTTCATTGTTAGTTTTGACAGGTGCAGTGCTATTCTTCCTTCACACGTCTGCTGGATTAAGTCAGTTTCAGGATATCGACAAAGTTCTCCACTCGCCTTACGAGGAACGCATTCAGTAGCGATGGTTTGTGAAGCGAACAATTGTTCCAAGGTAATATTTAATCCACTTAGCATTGTGTTGTTTGACAGAAAGATTTTTCAACATATACTACAGTTCCGTATTTAAAATAAAATAAAAATAAATTGTGTCTATTTTAGCACCTCCATTTTTCTGTTTCGGAAAAACCGCCACCTCTAGAAAAATTTAATTTTTTTAGTCGTGTTTCAGTTTCTAAAGTTAAATTTAGATCCACAGTTTGTCTTCCTTTTTGTTTTTCTATGTAAATAAGTCATTCTTACACATGCGCAGATGATAGATTCTTTGCGTAACGTAATACCAGCGGGACGCCCGTAATTCTTTCACCATGGGGATCGGGCCGGCGCCACAAAAAGAAAAAAATATTCATTCGCACTTGAACATATGACAAGGCAGGAGTCAACTAATGTAATAATGGGTTAATGCTTTTAAATTTATTGTATAAATATCCATGTTAATTAAAAAACATCCAGTTAACAATTTTAATTTTTTAACTAATAACAATGTTTTGAAGGAAATAAAAATATTAATAGAACAAAATGCGCCTCTAAACACCTTCCTGTTGATTAATTAAAGTTAATTTATTTTCAGTAACATAAGTATGCAATTACTTTGATGTTTACAAGTGAAAAAATACGATATTTTCCGTGTATGCTACGCACATTTAAATAAATAAAAAACAATCTGTTTGATAGACCAAATCCTGAAATAGATAGCTAGAGGCTAAGGGTATTTGTTGATATTACATTAACTTTATTAGCGTAATGTAGACCGTCCTTGGTTACGCTTCAAGGACAAACTCAAATACAATCTAAATGCTGCAAAAATTCCTATAGAGGAGTTCGAACTTGTTGAAAACCGAGCAAACTGGAGAAATATCTGCTACCGAGGTAGAACTAACTTTGAAAAGAATCGTCTCAACAGTCTGAGAGAATTAAGAATTAACACTAAATCTCTGGTATACCCTCCGTGTGGATTTGTTTGCAAATCCCGTGTAGGATTGTTGTCTCATACGAAACATAAACATAAAAACTGAACTGAAAGACAATCATACGTCTAAAAAGCCGAGAGAGTTCATTATATATATATATATATATATATATATATATATATATATATATATATATATATATATATATATATATATATATATATATATGAATTTAGGAATATTCGGTACCGGAAAATTCGGTAATTTTGACAAGGTAGAAAAATTCGGAAACTATGAAATAAAAGTCTCTTGAAAATTGATTTTAGGGCCGTTCTAGGGATTTGGGGGCTACGCCCACTCTTCCCTATATTTTTAATACCTGAAAATCGTGGGGTTCAGATAAAACCTCACTACAACAATACGAGCGCCGTACTTGCAGAAGGGGGCTTAGGGAGCTAGGTCTCCGTCCTTAATATTTAAAAAAAAGTAGTATAAACTATGGGGGTCTAGATAAAACCACACGACAACAATATCAGGGTCGTACTTTTATGGAGAGGGCTATCCGTCCCCTCGTTTAAATAAGTATTATTAACTAAAAAAAATCATGGGTTCCAGTCTAGATAAAACCCCATTGCAGCGATACCAAGGATGTACTTTCTGGATGGGGGTTTTAGTGGGCTAAGCTCCACTCCAATATTTTGAAATAAATATTTTTTAGATAAGTATTTATTTAATTAGTATACTCTATTGTTTTCAAGCAAATAAAATCGATTTATCTATGTTAAAGTTAAGTTCATGAATCTCGAAATGTTCTTTAATTTTTCCTCACAAAATGTTACTTTTGATTCAAAATATACATTTCCTTGGCCCAAAGCAAGACTTGAACGAAGCATTGTCTGTCTTAAGAAGGTTTGACAGAAAACTAACAAAAGTTTTGTTTTAAGAGATTTTAATTTTGTTTTCACTTCATACTATTTTCCTTTTTTCCGAGCAGAGTTTGACATAAGTTGTCTTCTGAGAAATCGAAGAAATTTTCGTGGGTTGATAAGGTTGTATCTGTTGGTATGTATTGCCTTTGGTGATTTTTAAAGTGTAACATTTTTGTGTCTTGACGGACGTTGTGTCGGGGGGTCTAGCTCTCTAACTAGCGGACGCTCACTTCTGCTGCAGTCTTCACGGATCTGTCTTGCAATTTGCCCAAGTGAAGCAGCTTATTTCACTCTCTCTTATCCCCACAGTTTCAAAATTTCAAGCTAATCCAGTTGTTCTCTCTCTGACGCTTTTTAACCACCTCTCCCTCTGTACTTACCTCAGTTTTACTCTCTCTGTTTCTCTCTTCATATCTCATAGTTTTCGCAATTTATTTAGCGCCGACTGTTCATATCTCTCTATTTATCTCTCTCTACATATATATATATATATATATATATCGCAGTCCATTCATATCTATCTATCTATCTATCTATTTATCTATCTATCTATCTATCTATCTATCTATCTCAGTCCCTTCATATCTATCTATCTCATTTCGTTCATATCTATCTATCTATCTATCTATCTATCTATCTATATATATATATATATACAGTGTAACCCGGATATAAGAGAAACCCTGATATAAGATAGATTTTCTCTGGTCCCAAATTAAACCCTGTGTTAATGTACAGTGTAACCCGGATATAAGAGAGTTGTCGGGACCGGAGAAGTATCTTATATCCGGGTTTCTCTTATATCCGGGTTTGGTCTATTTTGTTTTATTAACACAGGCTCTAATCTCTCTTATATCCGGGTCTCTTATATCCGGGTTACACTGTGTGTATATAATAGACCAAGTCCGGATATAAGAGAAAAACGGATATAAGAGACTTCTTCTCCGGTCCAGACAACTCTCTTATATCCGGGTTACACTGTATATATATATATATATATATATATATATATATATATATATATATATATATCGCAGTCTGTTTCTATCTATCTATCTATCTATCTATCTATCTATCTATCTCATAGCAAAATCTCTTGCCAACGTGACCAGTTAAGAAGACGCTCGTATCTTGGCAACGAAAAATATTTACGACTTTGTGTACATAACATTTCTTATCATGGAGTAACTGACTGGATGGTTGCCCATTTGAAGTCCATCTATTGACTGATGCCCTTGAGGTCAACTTTTATCAAGGACTGAGAGAAGAGAGTTATTAAAAAACCTCTTAGTTCCAATAAAACACGGCTTGTCTTTTGAAGCTAACAAAAAAAAGAAGAAAAGAAATGAAAATATAAACATACATTTCTTCGACTCTGATAAGTTCTAAATTCGGGCTGGTCGGCGGACGGGGTCTTGATGAAGTTGAGGGTGGGTGGGTGTCAGACTTAAAAATAATACTGGGCCTGTTATTTATTAGGCCTCCTCATCAGGACAAATACGACACAAGTCAAAAGTTCAAATTTCCTCCGAGGCGACTGCTTTTATTTCCGATTCACGTTGCTGACTTAGAATTGTAGAATATAAAAACGAACTGATTGCTGCGGAAAAAAGGCAACAAAATTAAGATAAAGAACAACTAGGAAAAGTTTAAATGACAATTCGTCAACTAATAAATTAGATTAGAGCAATTCAAATTTAGCTGAATATGGCTCAAGATAAAATCTAAAGAAATGAAAGATGAAGATCGTGTTACGTCAATTTTCTCTGTAAGCATGGTAACCATGACGTTCTATTATTATTGTTATTATTATTATTGTTATTATTATTAAATTATTAATAAACCCGGATATAAGTCTCTTATATCCGGGTTTCTCTTATATCCGGGTTTGGTCTATTATATATACATTAACACAGGCTCTAATTCGGGACCAGAGAAAATCTCTCTTATATCCAGGTTTTTCTTATATCCGGGTCTCTTCTATCCGGGTTACACTGTATATACAGTGTAACCCGGATATAAGAGAGTTGTCGGGACCGGAGAAGAAGTATCTTATATTCGGGTTTCTCTTATATCAGGGTTTGGTCTATTTTGTTTTATTAACACAGGCTCTAATTTGGGACCAGAGAAAATCTCTCTTATATCCGGGTTTTTCTTACATCCGGCTCTCTTATATCAAGGCTACACTGTATATATATGTATTTTTATGTTTATACATCCTTTTATAGATACAAATATTTAAGTAAATGCTCTGTTTATAATAAACAGTATTAAACAACATTTACCGGCCTGAATGTCCGAGAAATTTTCATAGAAAATATTCGTCTTCCGACAGGATTCGAACCTGCATCCTATACGGAACCGTCATATAGCTTTACGTGCCTTTAACCGATTGGGCCACAGATTCGATTCCTTAAATATTTGTATCTATAAAAAGAATGTAAAACATAAAAATGTCTTAAAACAATAAAATATCCAATAAAAATGATGAAAGGACTTTTTAAATTGATCAAAATAAAGGCACGGTTATTATCTTGTATGATACAGTGTAACCCGGATATAAGAGAAACCCGGATATAAGATAATTCTTCTCCAGTCCCGACAACTCTCTTATATCCGGGTTACACCGTATCAGGAACAAGCAACACGAGTCAAAACCATATTCATACACCATTTTCAAACACTAGAACGAACTTCAACGATTCAATGTTTAGCAAGTGTGTTAGGGGCATTACAAGAAACAATTCTAAGAAACTTTTTCATAGAAACTTTTTGTCCTCCGTCAGGAATCGAACCTGTATCTTATATGGAACCGTCATACAGCCTGACATGCTTTTTCCGATTGAGCCACAGAGGATCGTTCGGTTAGCAAGGTCGAATTTACTATCTTTAAACTTGAATCTTCCATGAATCTCTCACGTACATTCATATCTGATCAAAGCGTATCCAAATGTAAACAAATGACGTCACACATTAGGAAATGGACAAAGTCCGACAATTATTTTAAGACATTTTTATGTTTATACATTGTTTTTATAGATACAAGTATTTAAGTAAATGCTCTGTTTATAATAAACAGTATTGAACAACATTTACCGGCCTGAATGTCCGAGAGATTGTCATTGAAAATATTCGTCCTCCGAAAACAGTAAAATCGACCTTGCTAACCGAACGATCCTCAGTGGCACAATCGGTAAAACCACGTCAGAGTATATAACGGTTCCATATAGGATACAGGTTCGATTCCTATGAAAATTTCTCGGACGTCGAAATGTTGTTAATACTGTTTATTATAAACATAGCATTTACTTAAATATTTGTAACTATAAAAACAACGTATGAACATAAAAATGTCTTAAAATAATTGTCGGACTTTGTCTATTTCATAATGTATATTTATTTATATATACAGTGTAACCCGGATATAAGAGTGTTGTCGGGACCGGAGAAGTCTCTTATATCCGGGTTTCTCTTATATCCGGGTTCGGTCTATTATATATACATTAACACAGGCTCTAATTTGGGATCAGATAATATCTCTCTTATATCCGGGTTTCTCTTATACCAGGGTCTCTTATATCCGGGTTACACTGTATATATATTTACAGTGTAACTGTATATATATATTCTCTGGTCCCAAATTAGAGCCTGTGTTAATGTATATATAATAGACCAAACCCGGATATAAGAGAAACCCGGATATAAGATACTTCGTCTCCGGTCCCGACAACTCTCTTATATCCGAGTTACACTGTATATATATAAATATATATATATATATATATATATATGGAAAAGTTGAAAAATTAAAGAGAGAATTTCCTAAGGACTGAAAAGATTATGTGAATGCAAACCAGAACGAATGAAATGACTAAGAAGCCACACAGTGAGATATTATAGCCAGACACATGAAAGAAAGACGCTTTTCCAGACTGTAAGAAGACGCTGTTGAGTTTAACTCATAAAGGCTATTTTAATCGTTTAGATTTTCTCAAGTGCTAAAGATTAATGTCGCCGATTTATGGAGAGAGGCACTCAAAGGACGGTTTTGCTGTCTCTCTCGTCACGACTTGCATTTTATTATTTCGAATGCCTAATGTAATTCTCTTAGTTCATGTCTTCTCTTTATTCATTTTGTTTTTCTAGATTTATTTCCTTTTTTTCTTCTCTTTTCTCGCTAAGTGGATGAGCGACGGTTTGCTTATGTTTCGATAGGAAGTCGCTTTCAGATCTCAGCTTCTTTTCTTCTTAACTATTCCTAAATAATGGCATTTATATTCTCTTCAAGACAATCCAACTCCTTCACCACATATTCTCCACATTCTTCCATATAAAAGTCAGTTTCCTTTCTTCTGTTAAGCGACTTGTGCGCAGATACATATATCAGCAGCAGCAGCAGTAGCAGCAGCAGCAGCAATCATTTCTAGTCCACGGCAGGACAACGGCTTTTCCTGAATTCTTCCACAATGGTATGACTATGTTATTCTCTGTTATGCCTTACCAGCGAACTCCCTTCGTCTCATATCACCAACTCCAATATATTTGTTTATTACGTTTATTTTTTGTTTGGTTTTGGGGTTTTTTTTTACCTAGCACCAATGAAACAACCTTTTACTCCATCTTTTATCCTTTCTTCTGGCTATGTCTCTGATTCATCTTCATTTATGTCATTTAATTTAGGTACCGCGACGGAATTTTTAAAATTTTACATTGAAATTAAATTTCAGTTCAATTTGAAAGACAATGACCTAAAGTTAATCCGAATCAAAAGAAAAATTAGATAAATATTTTAGGCATTTTTAAAGCATTTCGTCACTCATCGAACAGCCACTGTATACGAAAAATGTAAGCAACAAATTTAAAATTCTCCTTAAAATCCAATTTTTGCTCTAGAGATTGGTTTTGAAATCTATTCGTAAATTTAAGGATTAATTTACCGGATTTTCTAAAAGTAATGCTTCCATTTTGCTTAAAACAAAATGAAAATAACGTTTTATTTAGGCGCCTGAGTGGTAAAAGGACAAGATAAAAATACTGTAATTCGAAAAAGTGAGCGAAAAAATAAAAAATAAAAGAATACGAAAAACCAGCAGAATTTGTTAATAATCTTTAAAAATACATTTGCTTTAACTTTATATAACCAATATTTTAAGAATATTTTTTTAATTCTATATGCTTTTATTAAATATTTTTAACATTTCATCCCAAGTAAGACAATAAAGCCACTAAGACGCAAAGGAGTTACTAACTGTTAGAGAATATGAGAAAAACTACTATTAAGGAGAGAGGACAATAAAATAATAAGAATTAGACGAATATAATAATATAAATACGAATAGAAAAGACACAGGGAAGCTACATTACGGCCGTGGGACTGAACTGAGATGCCAGCTCAAAACAAATAACACTGCAGATTCTTTTTTGGATCTTATCAAGAATTTCTAAATATATAGCAGGAACATCAGACCACATGTGGCAGTAACATTCAAAGCAAAGATGAATGGTAGACTTATAAATATGTAAGATAGATAAAAATTGCTTAGCACAACATAGTGAACCCACTTTTTAGCTGCAGACTTAGCGATTGATTCAATAGATTTCTTTCGGTGCCCGGAAAATTCGGTAACGGAAGATTCGGTAATTTTGACAAGGTTGGAAAATTCGGGTAAATCGGGTGAAATCGTCTCAGAACGATATACGATTCTTGCGATGGAGAGATAAAGATTTCTGTGCGCGGCTTAAAGTTTATAGTTGCGTTCCTCCTCGGCGGTAGTAACAGTAGTAGTAATCTTCGTGCTTTTGTGTTGTCTCCCTAAAAAATAGCGGATACAAAAACGCTAACATAAGTTATAGAAACAATAGTACTAACCAGAAGAAAAACAGGAAGAAAAAATCATTTGGTATACCCCTCTGTTCAACCAAATGCTTAGTATTAAGCTAGGACATAAGTTCCTAGCTTTAATTGAAAAACACTTTCCTACTAATAGCAGACTTAGCGAGATCTTTAATAAAAACACCTTAAAATTAAGTTACAGTTGCACTGAAAATCTAGAAAGAATCATAAAAAAAACAATAATAAAATCCTGGAAAAACACGCATACCAAAACAATATTAATAAAAATCCTAAACTAAAATTAGACAAAAATAATGAAAAATTATGTGATTCTAGAAACCCTGAAGACTGCCCGTTGGAAAATAAATGCCGCACAAAATCTGTGGTATACCAATGCACTATCTCATCCATTGAGAGTCCTAACACTGATAGGATATACATTGGTTCAACGAAGAATGAATTTAAAATTAGATGGAGACAACACAAAAGCTTCTTCAATAATATTAGAAATACAAATCAGATATCTCTATCCAAATAGTTTTGGCATTTAAAAGAAATGAATAAAACACCAAAAGTATGGAAAATAATAAATAGAACAAGAACTTGTAACACCTGGGATGACCCATGCCCTTTATGCCTACATGAAAAACTACACATTATTTAAAGTTTCTAAATAATGAAAATTTATTAAACCTTAGACATGAGTTAACGGTTTTTCGCCGACATCAATAAATTTTCGCATTAAATAATTAGCATATAAAAATTAAATTTCATAGTCTAATAAAAGGTTTAAAAGCTTAACCCAATCGTTAGATAGAAAAACCCTTTATGAAGTCGTCAAATCAAATTGTAGTTCAGTGCGACTCGTTTATGTACGAAACAGCCCTTCAGAAAAAAAAATTCTTTAGACAGTTAACGACATATTATGGTGCCAACAGCTATCTGTCGCTGTGACTGACCAGACGATGTGCGTACATGAATGCCATCATTCGCTTTGAAATGGACACCCCACCCTACCTCGGCTTGACCTCTTTACGAAGGTGACTGATAAGTGGATAAAAATTAACTCTTAGGCCCCTTATCAAAATGGTCGCCCCAGCCGTTTCCATAGTAATTAATTTTGCGAATGAACATGCTTATAAAGATACGTAAATTTCAAGATTGGTTATTCCTAAATTTTCGCTTGAGGATGAAACAGGGCTTGACAGCTTAATTCAATT
>OZ038507.1:92386057-92396057 GCA_964036315.1 Acanthosepion esculentum | reverse complement strand
ACACAGACAGACTGTTTCGCTGTATCACAGCTCTTCAGTGTGGCTATACGTCCAGTTACCTCTAGCTAGGATCGAAACCCGACTGAATTAGCGTCAGTCGGAAATTCTACCACAAAGCCATCGGCGCACGGCAAGGATGAAGGTGAATGTTAGCGTATTTATTTTTAGATAAACACACAGTGACCGGGCACTCATAGTTGTCTAACATATAAAAGCTAGACAATTACCTTAGGGGCAGATAACAGATTGTTACCTTGTTGTATAAGATGTAACGAAATCAGACGCTAAAACTTACCAAAAAGCAATAGCGAAAGTGATGGGGAGGTAATTTAACATAATGATAGTTACATGATCGTTCAGCTTCTTACATAAAATTTTGTAGTTGATAAATAAAAGGCCCCTTTAAGAAACTGGCAAACAACCGTTGGAAAAAATATTTTAATATAGGTCATGACACTTAGTGTTATGACCTATATTAAAACAAAAAAAAATTACGGTGAATTTGAATTTAGCGTAGGTCAAATTATTTTTTAAAGTATTCTGGCTCCAAATTAATCTTTCACTTGCCAGTAGTTTAACATCTCCTAAAGAGACACATTTATGGTGTTGAAACATAATTCTAATTGTGTAACGATTTTTTATAACATATTTTAATATCCTAAAATAAATTATCTATATCTCTGTCTGTCTGTCTGTCTATCTATCTATCTATCTATCTATCTGTGTGTGTGTGTGTATATATATATATATATATATATATATATATATATATATACACACACACACACACGTATATATATATATAGTTATGTATGAATGAATTTGAGGTTTCAAGATTTTTTTTTTAAATCTCCAAATTTATATTATCAAATGAAGCCAGATGGTTTACACTTTCTGTTGTGATATTCTTTATTGGCCCTCTTTGATGTTTTGAAAAACCATATAAATTTGAATTGAAAACGAGCGTGATTTGATTGGATGATGACTTGATTTTTTAACCAGTGAGCCTAAAAAGTACAATCCCTACCCTAAAGACAGCGACGGATTTAGGAAAAATGAGGCCGTGTGCTAATAAAGTTATGAGGCCCTGAATGAGGTAGGCCCGGCTTACATAGGCATGGAAAAAAGAGGGACCTCCTGGCAAATGGGACCCTCCTGGTCAACACCCCCTTTCCCTGGTCAACGGGAGCCCTGTGCTCGAGCACAGCTAAGCACAATGTTAAATCTGGCAATGCATAAAGAATTTGTTTAAGAGTTGATTTTTAATCACGTGTTTGCGATATAAGAGGGACATTTTTGACTTCCAAAGCTGAAAGTGACAGAACGACATTAGCGCGAAATGCTGCTGCTGTTGATATGGGAATTGACCGTCTCTGCGTGTAAAGCCTACTGTTGCTGAGAAAAAAAATAGACCACATGGTGATCTGCGATGATAAAAGACTACCAATGTTACTTCCGAAGAAGAATCCAGTCTGTGTTCCCATAAAAAAGTAACTAATTATCTCTGCGCTCGGTAGAAAATATTCATAGCTCACCGTTTGTTAATTATTGGGAAAATGTTCCAGCCCCTTTATTTATTTTGAGGTAACTTCCTGGAAGGATTTTCAATTCATAAGAAAAGGTTCCTTTTAAAATGCGAAGCAGATTTCATGCAAATTCTAAAACTTCATTCGAATGATAAAAACTGATGAAGAAAAGAATCACAAATGAATGTCTTCCTTAATTTTACATGGCTAAACTATCGCAGACATGTCGAGTAGAGACCGTCCAAACATCAACTTAGTTATTAAAATCTTCGTTCTTGGGTAGTGGTAAGGAGTAATAGGTTTTCACTATTCTCTTAATTTTTATAGACCATTTCTTTTAGAGTCAGAGAGAAGGGTGTTTTCCATTAGTGTCGATCTTCTGAATTCGTAAGGAAGTTAAAATTACAGCGTTGTCAGTGGAAAAAACGTCCTTTTCCCTCTCTATTTTTCTGCGGGCACCAAGGTCCAAGTTTGCCCTCTTTTCATTGTCAAATTACGCAATCATACCTGTATAAGTAAAGTACACGGTCAGAATCAATAGATATGAATAGGCTAAGATAGATAGATAGATAGATAGATAGATAGATAGATAGATAGATAGATTTTCTTAGAGATGATCTGACTGTAACAGATAGATATGAAAAGAATGATAGGTATATGCATACATACATACATACATACATACATACATACATATATATATATATATATATATATATATATATATATATATATATATATATATACACATATATATATATACATATATAATTTTACCCCCAATCAATGCCTTATACACACACCACACACATGGCCTGATGATTGCATGTTGCTTGTGGGTGTTGACTTCAGTGTCCTCCTTCATATTTACATGTGCTCTATCCCTGATATTGAACTCTTGAACTCATAAATATAGCATACCTTAAATCTATATTTTATCATATATATATATATATATATATATATATATATATATATATATATATATATATATATATATATATAGGGTGACACCAAAAAACGGGAATTTTTGAAGTGCGTATTGACAGACATGAGCAAGTGGCAACACTGCGTGACAGTGACCTTGAGCAAGTAAACATTTCACCATTTTAGTAAGGAGAATGAAATTCACAGTATCCCAGCTGAGATGTTGCAGCAGTCAATGAGGAATCTCAACAGCAGATTTCAAGAATGCATTCGTACAGGAGGACGCCATCTACAGGACGTAATTAAAAAAAAATGAAAATCCCATCATTGTTTCTTAAATGGCATGTTTTAACGTTTCAATTACTATGAATTAAATATTTTTCTTCCATCACTCTTGGTTTTAATGGATTGTTAAATAGTTCCCGTTTTTGGGGGTCACCATATATATATATATATATATATATATATATATATATATATATATATATATATATATATATATATATATATATATATATGTGCGTAATTCTCCCTCCAAACAAGGCATTAAGACGGAAGGGGTTACGAAGAGCGAAAGGAAATGACAAGACTTTAGTGAGGAGAAATGATGGCAGAGTAGATGTCGATTGACGTTGCATGAAATTTTTGAAGATTGTAAGTTCCAGGGAAATTGAAAGAGAATTCCACAATCGAGAAAAGAAGAAGCTATTAAAATAGAATATACGGTTACAACTATATCTAGTTCAACAGTAAATCGGTGAGACCTAGTTACCTATCTAGTAATATGTACTCGAGGCTATCAAGGAGGAAAGCTCATCTGAACAGTTGCAATAAAAATATTGAAAAATTCGCAAGAACACAAAACGATTCGTCAAAAATCTTATGACGATTATTAAGAAAGACAAAAACATTTATCATTTAGGGAATAGCAATTTTAATATTATTCTTTAATCTCTTACTCTCTCTGAGAGATCTCTCTCTGAGAGATCTCTCTCTGAGAAATAGAGAGTATCTGATTTCGGACATGACTTGTGGGATGACCTATTAACATGGATTTTTTAAAAATAATTTTGGCATTTTTAAGCTGGAAAAAAATTCTTTAATCTTGGACATTATTTGTAAGTAAAACCGTAGCATCGGCGATTATTTTTTGTTTGGCATATGAAATTGGGAAATTATTCAGTTTGACACTATCAGATTTCGTCCAATATTACATACTGATAGGCAGAAATAAATAGAGAGAGGGAGAGGTTGATTGAAAGTGCGTGTGTAAGAGAGAGTATAAGATAAGAGAGAGAAGATGAGAGAGAGAGAGAAAGATTGAAAGTGAGATAGAAAGTATAAAATATGAGATAAGATGAGAGAGATAGTTGAAAGAGAAAGTATGACAGATACAGGATAAGTGAAAGGATGAGAGAGAGAGAGAGAGAGAGAGAGAGAGAGAGAGAGTGTGTGTGTGTGAGAGAGAGAGAGAGACAAGAGAGGGCGTGAGGGACGAGAGCGGATGAGAAATGAGACAGTGTATAAGAGATAGGATGAGAGAGAGAGAATGAGGCGAGAGTGGAAGTGAGTTAGAGAGAGAGAGGGGGGATAAGGCAAGAGAGATAGGATGAAAGTTAGAGTATGAATAAAAAGATGAGAGAGATGATGGGAGAAATAGATAAAATGAGAGAGAGGGGATGATAGAGTATAATAGATATGAGAGATATATGGCGCTGAAATGAGAGAGGTAGGAAGAGAGAGATAGGAACATACAGATAGAATGAGAGAGAGAGACTATAAATGAGATGAGAGGAATTGAACGAAAAAGAGAGGATGAGAGAGAGGTGGATGCGCGAAAAGAGGAGAGATTATGAGAAATAGGATAAGAGAAGTAAAATGAGAGAGAGAGAGTATGATTGTGATGAGAAAGATAGAGTGAAAGATAGGTGGAGACGAATAGATAAGATGGGAGTAAGGGATAAGATAAGGTGAAAGAGGGAGTATGAGGATGAGAAAGAAAGGATGAGGGAGATGAAAGATACAGTGTGAGAGGGATAGACTGAATAAGAAAGAGAGAGAGAGAGAGCGTGTGTGTGTCTCTGTGTGTGTGAGAGTGATGGGAGATATGAAGAAAGAGAATGAGAGAGATTAGAGAGATAGGATGCTAGTGAGAGTACGAGAGAGATAAGATGAAAGAGAGGATGAGAGATAGAGATAGGATGAGGAGATAGTTTGAGAGAGAGAGAGAGAAATTGAGAGAATATAAGGTGAGAGAGATTAGATGGAGAAGAGAGAGAGTATGAAAGAAAGAGTGTGAGTGACAGAGAGAGGGGGGTGATGAAGGTGAAATTGATGTGGCTATTTCACCACCATTGCTGGGGCACCGTGATCTGCTCCCCGCTCGACGTACCTCCCCCCGCCCCTGACGAGCTGATAGTGTCATTTTGATAAGGGTGAACAGCGTTAAGGGATGCGTATGCGGGGAGTTGGCGGTTTTCGACGCAAGATCGCAATTCTGACTGTAATTGGGTTGCTGCCTCTTCTCGAGCGACATGCCAACTAAAAAATAAATCTTTGGCATCCCAATCCCTTCACCCACATATTACACAAACACCCCCCACTCTCGCATTTTACCCGCCACGCTAACATAGTCGGGTCTTGAAGAAATGTCCCAGTTCTCTTGCTCTTAACTCTGTCCACCCACCACAACAAGTACCACCCCACCCACTGTTCAAGATTTCTTACTTTTCTTTCTTTCTTCTTCTTCTTCTTCTTCTTCTTCTTCTTCTTCTTCTTCTTCTTCTTCTTCTTCTTCTTCTTCTTCTTCTTCTTCTTCTTCTTCTTCTTCTTATTTCCTCGAGCTTTTAGTAGGCGCTCATCTTATTGCATGAAATCGAGACGCACGATTTACATCATTTCAAGCATTCTTGTCTGAAATGCCGACATGAAATACTTTCCTTATTCTTTTATTCAGATGGGTATCTTCACCTTACTTGCTTTTAGTACAGCGTTTAGGCCGCTATGTTCTTCGGTCTTTTTAAATGACGCCTGTTATACTGAGATAAACAACTTTCATTAATCTCCAGATTATTCGAACCATATCTTCAGGTTTGTCATTCTTAGCGATAATTTTCGACCGATATGTTCTTTAGCCTTCTTAAAGTTGCCAAAATATTTGAATATTTCAGACAAGGGCCGATACGTACTACTCCCGATGCGCTGACCGGAGGGTGGGATCCTTATTGGGGACCCCTCGGGCAATGCTTTGGAACCCTCGCTATCTTATCAACATTTCTACCTCCATTTATATTCGTTACAAATGAAACTAAGCACAACTGACTATCAAAGCATAAAACATTTTTCGCGGATTTTGACATTCATTCTGGGGCCCTTTTTTAATACTAAACCCGTAAATTTGTTTTGCTTATAAGTGTCGAAAAAACTCCATATAAAACTTTTTGCCCATAATGTTGAATATGATAAAATTATTCAAATTTTTAACAAGAAAAATCACAAGTTGATGTTAAAAAATGCCACAAACCATTGTTGATTTATTTATGACTAGCAGTATAACACGTTTTCGACCGGATCTTTCATTACTGGGAATTTTTGCCGTTCAGTTGGAGCAGTTTAAGTTTAAAGTCAGCCCACCCGAAAATCAATATTAGTAACAACAATTGGATGCAACTGAGGCTCATCCCCAAATGGGGGGTTAACGATTTGAATGGGGAGAGTGACCCTGAAAAGGGAACTGCATAATAATAAATAAGATTATTGTAATAATTTAAACTATTTATTTTTATTAAAGTTTTTATGAAAGATATATATCCAAGAACAGATAGCAAATAGTAAAACGTTGCTGAGAGTTATAATGGACAGGAAGTAGTGGAGAGCCATTGTCGCCAACAATTTGCACTCAAAACCGGCACTGAAGAATTATCTATCAAACAAAAAAATTTCATCGAAATCGGATGAAAACTGTGGAAATGCATGAACAACATCCGATTACACACACACACACACACACACACATACACACACACATACACACATACACACACACATACACACACATACACACACACACACATTTTGAGAATTATAGAATATAGATGGAATGATCTATTATGACATGTTTCTAATTTGTATTTAAATACATTGGATTTATTTTCAATTTTCCTAGTTGATTTTTTTTGCCTCTATTGCATATGATTCATTATTGTGCATAATTAGGTTACAATGAAATTTACCTTTTGTATGTATCCAACCTTGTGAAAATTGCTATTTAAGAGAGTGGGCCCGTAGCATAGATTTTTTTAGGTTTCCGATATTATGCAGATCGTAATTTATTTTTGTGACTTCTCTGGAACTATTTCGTGCGATATGTTTTTCGGCCTTCTTTGTTTTGTCGGAAGATTGAGATGAAGCTTTTTAATTATTGCACACATAATTCGGACGAATATTTAATGCTTAATATTTTAACTACGAGGTTTCGGCCGACATGATCTTCGGCTTTTTTTTTTACTGTTGTTTGAAGTTCTGAGTTTCTTTTTAGTACAATATTTGGGAAAATAGGTTGTCTTCATTTTAAAGGTTCGTGTCAAAAATCGAAATATCTGCATTTGGTCAAGTTAAAAATGATTGCAATTAGAAAAAACTTTAAAAATTTCTATTCTTTGCTGTTACACGGACTTGCACCTGTTTAAAGGAAAGACTGATTTGGTAAATTTTCATTTTAATACCCGAGCGCTAAATTCACTGCTGAATGGGCCTATTTACTCCCTTTCCTTGCAGAAATTAGTACGCGCTTCCGTTAAGCGATTTTTATTTTTTTTGTACTTAATTTAAGAAGAAAGTTAACTTTCATTCAAATATATGTAAACATCGACAAATAAAAGAATAACAAAGTAATTTTTTTTTATGAAGAATGAAAAGAAAAATTAATCATTCTCTCTAAACCCCCAAAAGATTAGGGCAATTGAAGCAATTATTTAAATTAATGTTTTTTATTTTTTTTAATTTGTTCCCTTCTTCTTTAGGGTCAGGTGTTAAGGTTAGGGGAGGAGGTTTCTTTCTGTGTAGAAGAAGGGGACACATGAAAAAACTAATGAAAAAATAGAATCAACCCATCTACTTTAACAAGTTTGTGCATTAATTTTTAGCGCGTACTAATTTCTGCAAGGAAAGGAAGTAAATAGGCCCATTCAGCAGTGAATTTAGCGCCCGGGTGTTAAAATGAAAATTTACCACTGATTTTTCAAAAACATATGTGAATTTCGAGCCAATCGAGAATCATAACAGTAAAAATGTCATCTTCTTCACGATATCTGATTCATGCTGTTTACGTAGCGATCGTGGGACGTAAAAAACGGTTTGGGGTTTGTAAGAAAAGCCACAAGGATAGGGGATAAAATTAAAAGTCGGTAGTGTATAGTGATTTCCTAAACGTAGCTTCGATGTGGCACAAACCCGAAAGTATAGGACACAGCTTAATGAGGAACGAATTCACTACTCAGTAATTCTTCTAGCAAGACAAGCTTGCTAATGGTTACACCACGTTGCAGTTCCCGAGTCAGAAGTTTTATGATGTTTCTATTATATATTGATCTATTCAGACCAGACAGTTATAATGATATGATCTTAATTAACTCCCTTGAATATTACTCTCTATATAAAAAGTTAGCTAAACGCATAGAGTCTGTCATTACGAAATAGTTTTACACCTGTCTATTATTGACACTGTTCAAAATGAAGGCAATTTTTTCACCCACTGTATATCTTAACAATTTTATCAAAATTGTTTAATATACACATTTTATTGTGAAAAGTTTGACATACATAATCAAATCTGACATGGCGTATACATTTGAATGTTAATATTTTTATCAGTTAAAAGTTATTTTAGTGGATACCCTTCTTATAGTAGACGCTGCGTTTTTATCTTTAAACACTATATTTAATATCGTCTACAGATAATCATATTAAAGAATACCTTCCCACCTCCCGTAGGAGAAACCGTCGTTAGTACCGATGAACTTATACTGACTCAGCCACGAAGGCCTTTGCCTTTAAGCAAAATTCTCAAGGACACATGGCACAGCGGATAAAGGCGTTAGTTAGATCCAATGACAGGACCCAAAGAAGAGTTCAATACCCGGTTAAGGCAGTGGAGAACTTGGAAAGGGGAAATTAACAGGAGATAACTGATAACTGACATCCATTAAACATGGCACGTGGAGCCAGAACAGTATATCCCAGTGGGCGAAATAAAGGATTCAGTTCAAGATTCCAACCAATACAAGAAGGCCGGAGCGTACAACGGCCGAAACGTTGTAATACGTTTGGCGACAAAGATGGGGACAATAGTCCGAATGATGTAAATAGAGAAAATCCTTGTCGTTATCGATTCTCAAAATTTCAGACCTGTTCAGTTTCGTATCCAAACGTAAACAAAACAATTTTTAAAGAAGTAATTTTTGAATATTGCTACCACATATAGTTCGGTGCTCTGGCTATATATTTAGATATTCTTAATAAAATTCAAAGAAAAATCTGTTATTGGTCCCTGTGCTTTTTCTATAAATATTTTTATAGTAATTGTTCGGATTAACTTTTCTCTATGGTACCTCGGCTTGATGAATTTAAGCTCAGTACTAGATTGGCAACAATGTCTCACCATTTTACAGTTGAAATGCTTAGACGCAACTGTAAGTTCTATGCTAAAATTTTCTTCTCTCGCACTTCTCGCTTGTGGGATTCTCATCCGGTTTCTTGTTTTCCAGCCAACTTTGATTTTCAATAATTTAAATGCAATGTCAATCGTTATTTTCTGTCTTCTTAATTCCTCTTCTTTAATTGTTCTCTCATCTTAATAATGGTCTTATTTTTTGTATTCTTTCCCACTCAGCAACCCCTGTGTCTTCGTCCCTTCATTGCCTTGCTTGGGGTGAAATTATTGAAAAAAATTACCACTGAAGCTGGATCTTGCAGTTGTCAGTTATGCCTCAAAGAATAGTTTTGCATCTTAGAATTTTCACGGAAGAGCAGTTTGTTGAATATGGTTAAATGACTTTCCAAGTGTTTACATAAGGGTAAGTAACTTCTTACGCATCCCACTTGACGAAATGTTAATCGACTCGTCCATATTTGGATGTCTAAAAATCCACCAAGGACTATCTAAGCTGGAAATTGACAGTCGCACATATATTTTCTCTCATTTCATCTGATCGCTTGATATTGAGGGCTGTTTTCTAGACGGCACTGCGTGATAGCAAGTGTATTGTTATCATTAATAACACGGTCGTGTTACTTTTTGTTTGGACCGTAATATATAAAAACGCAAAATGAGAAAAATGATAGTTAATTGCTAAAACCTTCTGAAAGAAAAATGACTCTACGAAACTCTAGAGTCGAGGTGCTGAATACAACATCAATGAGCTAAATGATAAATTGTATTAGTACTAATCCTACACACACACACACACACACACGCACACACACACACACACACACACATATATATATATATATATATATATATATATATATATCCGAATGTAATGAGA
>OZ038507.1:92353557-92383557 GCA_964036315.1 Acanthosepion esculentum | reverse complement strand
AGTTATATGTCACCCTGTCAGATGTTTGGACAAGGGCTCATTTTCAGGGTTCCTGCCTTTGTTTAAATTATTATGCCATTACCTCATTCTCAGTGAATAACTGATTTTGCATTCTTTACAGCATTTTCTACAATGTATTCTTCTTCTTCTTCTTCTTCTTCTTCTTCTTCTTCTTCTTCTTCTTCTTCTTATTATTATTATTATTATTATTATTATTATTATTATTATTATTTCCTTTGAATTCATTTTTCCGGGTCCCGACCAGAGACCTAAAGTCAGAAATGGCATCATGACATTTTCCACTGGGCAGTTTTGAAAAAAGATAAAAAAAAGTCACATATATTTTACATAGATAAAACCGTAAGGTGTGGGTGCGCTCGTGAGAACATTTTTTTAGTATTTATTTAAGGCACGGGCTATCAGGAATTCCTTCAATGCGTTCATTGGAACCTTTTCCAATCAATTCGAGGGCCCCAACTACAACTGGAATTGTTGATGTCGTAATGTGCCACATTATTGAGATTTCGATTTCATGGTCCTTGTATTTTGATAGGTTTTTGAAGATCTTCAAAGATACGCTGCAGTCTGCAGGGGCTGTTATGTCAATAAGAAGGTACGTTTTGTGTTTTTTGTGTGCGGTATCTAATCACAATGTCTAGGCGATTAGTTTTGGTTGTTCTGTCTGTGTGTCTTGTAAACACCCATAAAATTGTTACAGGTCCTATCTCCATAAGCGGGCCTGGGTGGTGTTCATACCAATTTCTTGCAGTTTCATTTCTGTAAAAGTTGCAGATTTTCCAGTGCAGATATTGGGCTACTCATGCCGTGTTTTAAATTCAGTGGGTGCCAATACCGCGCAACCTGATACAAGATGGTCAATTGTTTCTGGATATTTATCACAGAATCTGCATTTTGGGCTAACACAATTTTTCAGTATATGCGCTTGGTAATTTTTAGTTAGCAAGCATTGGTCATGTGCAGCAAGAATAAAACCTTCAGTTTCAGCTTTTAACCCTGCGCTACGTAGCCACTGATGTGTACAGGGTTTCTCTAAATCAGTTTGTTTGGTACGGGCAGAGTATTGGCCGTGAAGCGTTTTATCTTGTCATCGTTTCTGCATCTGGTCGGTTTCATTTGCCTTTGCTATCGTTTTTAAGTATTTTGCAGCTTCAGTCGGTGTATTATGCTTTAGTTGCATTTCTTCACCCATTTGAAATTCCATTTTGATATTGTTGGCTTTCTTTATTTCTGAATAAAGTTTCTTACAGCTTTCATGTTCACTGACACATATCATCATCCAGTCTTCTCTAGTTTCCACTTATCTTTGAAGGCCAATTGTAGTTTTGTAAGACAATTCTAGTTGAACTAATTCTCTAGCTTCATCGCATCTGGGCACATACAGACGATCAGCATCAGCTTTGGGATGATGCATGCGGTGACATGTGAGAAGCTTTCTCGTTTTGACGTCCATTCGCTTAATGTCAGCTATGGTCCAGTTAAGGATGTTGAAACTGTATTCTGGGACTTCATTGGAATTATTAATAAGCATTGATAGAGTTTTTGCAAGGGTTTTATGGATTGATGACAGAAATTGTGCACCTTGTCTTTTCCTGGGGATTTCTATATTTGGGATTTCGTTAGAGTTTGCCTAAAATTATCCGTGGTTATATTTTCCCACTGTTGTAGAGATTTATCCAGCATTCGTTATTCTTCACGTTAGATCCATTCTGCATTTGGGGTTATATTCCTTTGGGTGGCTCCAAATATTCTCCCCAAATTTCTGCACTTTGTCAATAAATGGTGGCTTTTTGACATGTGCAGCTGTTTTTCCAATTTCCCTGTAAAATTTCTTACGGTCCGTTTGGCATATTTCATTTTGGCGATAAAACCTACGACGTTTTTTTGTATCGTCTTGTTCTCTGTGCCTTTAACTGCAGTTTCTGCTTTAGCTTTTCATTGACTGAGGGGATTTCATTCATTGATTTAATTTTATATTTCCGTTTGATTTTCCTGCATTTGTGGGTGGAGACATTTGGGTTTCTTTGATCTCATCTTGTCTCAAAATCTCACATCTGATTTCCTTTATTTCTCGCCTCAGTTTTGCCTTCCTCCTCTCTTTGTCTGTTGTTTGTAGATTTCATTCTCTTGACCCCAGACTTCCCACTAGCTGCAAAATCTGTTGTGTATATAACATCATTAACTTCTGTGATGTTTCCCAGTGTTTTGTCCGTTAACAGTGTTCCCGTGCAGCGTTTGCATATTTGCACAATGTGCTTATTGGACTTTCTCATATGAAATTTGTGAGACAGTCTCTGTCTGATATTTGCGCGAGAGTTACTCTGCTAAGTACTTGAATGACGTGGATTTTCGCTTCGGTGATTTCTACTCTGTTGTTTTTAAGGAATTTTAATATAGTTGGACTCATTTTTAGTGACATAGCCTGAATAACAGCAGGTTATGTCACAGGTAGATTTTTCGCTTTTATTTCCTGGGAGGTTATTATTTCGTATCTCATTTATTTTAGTTTTTACCGCATTCTCTTGCATATTATTTATCTCTACTCTCATCTCTTCCTTGTTTGAGCGATGATTATTGTATTCTATCTTATATCTACTTTTATCTTATCTATTTCTGCATTTCAGAGTCTTTTGTTTCGTACGGTATCCCTGCAGACATGGGCAAGCTCGTTTGGGTTGAGATAAGGGCTTATTCCACTTCCTACCATAGTTCTCCATATTTGGTATGTCTGCTCCATGATGTTCATTTCTGGATTTTCGAGTGCGGTGAATAAAGGATGTCATGACTTGTTGATACTCTTCGCAAGACCATTTTGTTAGCTTTCTTTTTATTAGTTGATTTGGCATTGAGTCAGTTTGTCAAAGATTGTAAATAGTCCGAGTTTAGTGACCAAGTGTCTCTTCGTTGTCGGAAGAGCTTGTTCCAGTGACCGATTTTTCGGCTCATGACTAGTTTCTCTCTGAGGTATGTGGCCCTTGTTGACCCGCGGGTGACAGCAGATCCGGCATGAATATTTTTTCGTAATCATTGAGATTTGTAATTTTTACGTTTTATCCTTGATCGACAAGGGTTAATTTTGTTCAAGTTACC
Organism: Acanthosepion esculentum; assembly: GCA_964036315.1. Taxonomy (NCBI): domain Eukaryota; kingdom Metazoa; phylum Mollusca; class Cephalopoda; order Sepiida; family Sepiidae; genus Acanthosepion; species Acanthosepion esculentum. The sequence continues at coordinate 92,380,449 of OZ038507.1, read as the reverse complement.
AGCTATAGGACGACTGCCGACCAAGCCTAAAGAGCTCGTCCTGCTCATGGGATAGAGGGGTGATTATATTCAGATGTCCAGGGTTCAAGAGTTCATTATTGAGTACTGTATTCAGGAGAGTAGCATAGGGGTATGAAAATGTTATGGACTATAATAAGTTTTAACTTAGTATAAGTCGCAATGATCACTGCCAGATGAAGTGTCAGAGGTGGACATAGTTTTACATTGAGGACTATCAAAAAACGAAAAAAAATTAAATGAAAATATTAACGTTAAATAGAGACAAAGAGAGTTAAAATGAAATTATTATTAGTATTTTTATTTCCTTTGATTTCTGGCGTTTACACATTTCTTTCCGGGTCCTGCCCAGGGACCTAAGGTTAGAAATGGCATCATGACACTTTCCACTGAAAAAAAAAATAATTACATAGATAAAGCCCTTCGTAAAGTGTGGGCTGTACTTGTCAGAACAATTTTTTGTATCTCTTTGAGGCATGGACTTCCAGGCATCCCTTCAATTAGTCAACAATTATTATTATTATTATTATTATTATTATTATTATTATTATTATTATTATTATTATTTCCTTTGATTTCTGTGGTATAATCATTTCCTTCCAGGTCCCAACCAGAGACCTAAGATCAGAAATGGCTTCATGACATTTTCCACTGATCCTTTTATATACACCCCCACCCTAAAATCAAACACATTATATTTAGATAAAGCTCTTAATAATGTATGAGCTGTACTTGTGAGTACAATCTTTTGTATTTCTTTAACATATGGGCTACCAGGAATTCCTTAAGTGAGTCACTCAGAACCTTTTTCCAATCAATCCGAGGAGTACGTTCACAGCTGGAATTATTGGTGTCCTCATGTGACACAGTTTTGAAATTTCCATTTCAAGATTTTTATATTTTGATAGATTTTTAAGTTCTTCAAAGATACATTGCAGTCTGCAGGGACTTTCCATGTCAATACGAAAAAAAAGTTCTGTTTTTGTTGTCTTTGATCACGATGTCTGGATGATTAGATTTGATTGTTCTGTCTGTGTGGATTATGAAGTCCTATAAATTTGTTAAAGGTCCTATCTCTGTAACTGGTTCTGGGTGGTGCTTATGCCAGTTTCTTGCAGTTTCCGTCCTGTAAAAGTTGCATATTTTTCAGTGAAGATATCCCCCCCCCCTTATGCCGAGTTTTATATTCAGTAGTTGCTAACACCGTTCAACATGATACAAGATGGTCACTCGTTTCTGGATATTTATCACAGAATATGTAATCCGGTTTCACACAATTTTTCAGTATATACTTGGTAATTTCTAGTCAGCAAGCATTTGTCCTGTTAATTTTGTTGTTGTTGTTGTTATTATTATTATTATTTTTTTTATTTCCTTTGATATCTGGCGTTTACACATTTCTTTCCGGGTCCTGCCCAGGGACCTAAGGTTAGAAATGGTATCATGACACTTTCCACTGCAAAAAAAAAAAAAATATATAACATAGATAAAGCCCTTCGTAAAGTGTGGGTTGTACTTGTTAGAACAATTTTTTGTATCTCTTTGAGGCATGGACTTCCATGGATCACTTCAATCAGCCTACTGGAAACTTTTCCAACCAGTCCAAGGGCTCCAACTACAACAGGGATTGTTGATGTTCCCATGTGCCACATTTTTGAGATTTCTATTTCAAGGTCCTTGTATTTTGACAGCTTTTCGAATATCTTCAAAGATACATTGCAGTCTGCAGGGACTGCCATATCAATAAGGAGGCACTTATTTTGTTTGTGATCTTTAATAACAATGTCTGGGCGGTTGGCTTTGATTGTTCTGTCAGTGTGTATTGTGTAGTCCCATAGAAATGTAACAGGTCCTATCTCCGTAACCGGGTCTGGGTGGTGTTCGTACCAGTTTCTTTCAGTTTCCTTCCCGTAGGAGTTGCAATTTTTCCAGTGCAGTTATTATTATTATTATTATTATTATTATTATTATTATTATTATTATTTGTGTATGTCATGTTTCCTGCTTTGTATCCTGTAGAGTCGGGTCCAAAATATGGTCCGTGGGCCCTATTAGAGAATTACCATTTAAATGATAGCACTTTTCTTAGTATATAGGATGTTCCTAGTAGGGCGATCTTCTGGGCAACTTGTATGATGATGTTACCTGGGACAATGTTAGTAAAATTCCTTTTCTCACGAGGCCCAGAGCTCCGATTACTATTGGTACGACAGTCTCAGTCTTCATTCTCCACATCCTTTTAATCTCGATCTCCATGTCTTGTATTTGGAATATTTCTCGATAATTTTCATGGAAGTGTTTCTTTCAGGTGGTACTGCTGTGTCAATAAGCATAAACTTCAAGTATTTCTTGTCTTTTATAATAATATATGGTCTGTAGGGTTTTATTTCCCTGTCAATTTGAATGGGCGTGTCCCAGAGGATAGTGACATCATTATTTTGGGTAACTGTGTCTGGTTGGTGCTCATACCATCTCTCAGTGGTTTCAATTTTGTGCATCTGGCATATCTTTTAATGCGCATATGTCGTCAACTTGTTGTGTCTGTGGGTATATTCATTTTTTGCTAGTTCCGGACATCTTGAGATAATATGGTCGACGGTTTCATCATATTTTCCGCAGATCCTGCATTTCGGGTTAGTTCCCTTCTTGATTATGTGACAGTAATAGGATCTGTTTGCGAGGCATTTCATTGAGTTGAAGTAATAATAATTCTCCTCATTCCCAGTCCTGCGTATGACGACAAACTACATCCGGTAGCAAGGCCGGTGATCGGGAGATTGGAAATTTTCAGAAGCGTGGAACCATCTCTTAATTGCTGTTGTTCCCAGGTCCACTCTGACCTGGAGTGGTAGCACCACTTAGGGTCCCAGCAATGGGAAAATAGCGAACCCCCACCCAAGCAAAAGAAAAACATTATGAAAGTATACAAATACATTTTATAGTAAAATGACCAGCAATGCATTTTATAGCAAAATAACCAATAATACATTTTATCTGTAATTGAATCCATAAAATTGTGTTCACAATATTTAGATCTCGGCCTTAAATAACACATAGTGGATGACATACCGCGAAACAAAATTAACCAGCCAAATAACCACCATAAAGGAACTCTTTCGTGACATTAATCCACATAAAATCCGATAAATTATTATCAAAGTGTATTCCAAAATACAACTTCAAAAAAACTACAACATAAAACACATATTTTTTTAAGCTTTTTACTCCAGGCAAAGCCGCTAGCACGCAAGTGGTTACAGAGGATTTGGAGCGAGAGCAAATAGGAGTGTTAGAGGAAAGGATGTGGAGAAGGATAGTGGATAGATCAAGGCAAGGGGTTACAGAAGATTTGGAGCGAGAGCAGTGAGGAGTGAAAGAGGAAAGGATGTGGAGAAGGATAGTGGATAGATCAAGGCCAGGGGTTACAGAAGATTTGGAGCGAGAGCAGATAGTAGTGTTAGAGGAAAGGATGTGGAGAAGGATAGAGGATAGATCAAGGCAACTGGTTACACTTGAATAGTTGGAGATCATAGTCATCAGGGAAACAGGAATGAGGAAAGGAGTTCCATAGGCGTGAGGTGCGAGATATGGAGTAAAAAAGACGTCTACATTTAACAATTTCAACAGTGAAAGGGTGGGAACGGGATATCACCGGCCACACAAACATGTATATGCACAAAAACTGAAAATTATTTACCATGTATTCAGTTGTGAAAGCAAAATAACATATATATTTTTATTACTTCAAATCTCCCAAGAAAATTAAATTTCAGCATGAAATAACTCATAAAGTGTTGATGTGTCGTTAAACAAACAAATGAATCAATCATTCCTCCAAAATTTCCTCTTTTTGTGCGAAGTGATTTTAATTTTGTTATTGTCTGAATAATACCTGACGTTCCGCGGGTCTCCAATGTTTCCAAACTCTTTGCAACATTTATCAGATTATCTCTTCTTTAGAATCTTCCCAATATTTTCATTAGTAAGTGAAAATTTGAAAGAATCTATCTTTTCATTGATTTTGAAAAGATGAATATTGAATTCGACATTGAAAATTCATCTTTTCAACAACAATCAAAAGAGGACGTTCTCCCTCTCATTTTTTGTCTTTCACGTTTTTTTGTGTTTTTTTTTCGATTTTATTGTGGTCAGCTGGAACAACGACATCGAACTACTAGGAAATGTTCTTAAGACTACTTGAAAATGCTATCGGTTCGAATTTCAAAGTCACAGAGAATTACACATAAAAAACACACGCTCACACACACACACATATATATGTATGTATGTATGTATGTATGTATGTATGTATGTATGTATATATACCGGGTGTAACAGCAAAATTGTCCAATTGTTAGATTAAGGTCTGGGTCATTGTATCTTAGAAATGATTGGAGATATCTTACTGGAGTATAAATGTTGTTACCATTACTGAAGGCCTTAATGATTTTCCTCTCGCCATTGCTCAGTTGGGAAGACAGTGGATCTGACACAAAACGATTTTAACCTGTTCTCTTTTTATCTGGATAACTCAAAGGCTTTTTCAGTGATTCTCACGACAAATCGTGTCAAGATGGCTAAACGTCTTATCTAAAAGCCTAGAAAAAGAAACTCAATTAGTTTTATGTTTTATTTCGATGTGGGATAATTATGCTGTTACACCCAGAACACACACACACACACACACACACACACACACACACACACACACACACACATATATATATATATATATATATGTATAATTATTTTTAAAAAAATATGATTCCTTTGCAAAGGGCGAAGGAATCATATTTAAAAATAAAATAAAATAAAATAAAAAATAAACAAATAATTATAATTATAATTTAGGCTCTACTTTTGTATTGAGCAATGTTTTTTTAAAAATAAAAACAAAAGTACTATCGAACTTCGGATTATTTACCTAACGTGTTCTTTCCTATTTTTCTATATATTTGCAACCAACCAACCAGCCACACACACACACACACACACACACACACACACACACACACATATATATATATATATATATATATATCAAGTATGTGGTGCAGTTCAATTTACATTACGTGAATCATTCATACAAAAAGCAGATAGTGAAGTTAATGATATAAATGACTAGAATCACTCTCGCAAACAATTTTTAATAAAATACATTAACCTCTAACCTGCAGATGAATGTTATGATCACCGTTTATAAATTCCTGTTGTATAAGGTCTTTTTTTACTACAACTTTCGTTTGTGCATACAAACTTCCTCAGGTATGGAAATAGATATGTTTTTTTACATCCAGGTAATAACAGGACAACGAAAGATAAGATGTAATCCGAAATATGTTTTTTTAGAAAAGTGTTATTGTTAACTGTAACAATATTGTCAATATTTGGTTTGACCAGCTTTATTTCCTCTTACTGTTTATATTCTTGACGATATTGGATTCATTCGGTTTTCACAAACGGTCAGTGCAATGGTTTATATACTGACAATTTGAAGTTTTTACAAAACCGTCATGTTCGATGGTCTTCGTTCCTCGACATTTCTTATCAGTAAAATCCGTAAATGTTCAAGCGGATTGAAATTTTGTTAGACCGAAACACAGCTCTTCTCTTGGGATTCCGTAAATGATCAATTGGATTGAAATCCGGCGACATATGAAATCAATCAAACATTTATGCTTTTTATCTCTTCAAAAGCATTTTTATAGAATGTTTTCTATCTTATTAGACCGAAACACAGCTCTTCTTCTCTTGAGATTCCGTAAATGATCAATTGGATTTAAATCCGGCGACATATGAAATCAATCAAACATTTATGCTTTTTGCCTCTTCAAAAGCATTTTTATACAATGTTTTGTATCTTATTAGACCGAAACACAGCTCTTCTTCTCTTGGGATTCTGTAAATGCTCAATTGGAGTGAAATCCGAATACATATTAAATCAATCAAACATTTATGCTTTTTGCCTCTTCAAAAACCTCTTTGTAGAAAGTTTTTTTAATCTTGTTAGACCGAAACGCAGATCTTCTATTGGGATTTTACACAATCTTAGCGAATTTCTGACTTTATTATTTATTTATTGCAACCTTTGTTCTGCTTGTGGGCATATTCCTTTAAATCGGAAAAAAAACAATTCCAATCTGGACCTAATCTCAATTTTGTGCCTGGAAAATGCTTATTACACTAGTTTGCTTTTTTTTCTGAGGCAAGCATATGATCAAATGTTTTTCAATTATTTTCATGTGGTAAATTCAAATGTTTTAACAGTTTTGCTGTACATTTTTGTTTTTTGTTTTCACATATCACATTTTTATTATACTGTGTATGAATCCAAAATATAATGTGTTTATTTGATCTTATTACAAAGGCATAATGCAAATAAAAAACAGCATGGATACAGCACATTGACGAAACTAAATTACTTGGATAATACCAAACACGAGCGTCATATCACAGCAGAGAGTCAGAAATGAGTTTTTAAACGATGTCGTGTATTTTGCATCCGTTATGTCGCGCAGGACCATCCGGTAGAAGTCCCCACCCATCATGCTGAGTTTACACTTTCCTTGGTAGTTTCTTTCCATCTTAGTAATATCATGGTGGAACCTTTCTCACTGCTCTGAGGTTCAGAAAGAAGTTAAATGTAGAAGTGGAGAAAGTGAATTTTGAGTGACATTCGGCATCCCATATCCTCAGGAACTCTTGGTAACTTAGTACTTGCGTGTTACCAAGAAATCCATGGCAAGCTGACATTAAATACTTCTCTTACTCTAACTTCATTTAAGAATCTCTGCAGTAGCACAATCTGTTTCCCGTGTCGAAGAATGTTGTGAAGTCTTTGTTTCATGTCTTCCAACTGGTGATCTTTACATCTGCCGTGACCAGATGCCACTGGTTCCACTCCTAATTTTAAAGAGACGGTCCACTTATATTGAAAATGTATTTTTGAAATTTAAGCTGAAATCAAACACCTACTATGCGATCAATCATACAGTTGTCGGGGTTACCAAGATGTCCTCGCCAAATAGGGAGATCATAGATTTTACATGTACACAGATTTAATGATTATTCCGAGATAAACAGGTAGATTATCAATGCTTGTCAATTTCGCTAGACAATTAAATAACAGACAGATCGATTGGCCTCTGTAAAAGCTGCCGATAATAGTTGTTTCATAGTCTTATCTTGGGTAGGCTATTAGAAGAATGAGATTTTACAAATGGATTTTACCCCAAGCAAGACAGTAACGCCACTGAGACAGTAGGGGTTACTGGCTGTGGTAGAATTAGAAGCCACTGAGGCAGTAGGGGTTTTGGCTGAGGTAGAATTGGAAGCCACTGAGACAGTAGGGGTTACTGGCTGTGGTAGAATTAGAAGCCACTGAGACAGTAGGGGTTACTGGTTGTGGTAGAATTAGAAGCCACTGAGACAGTAGGGGTTACTGGCTGTGGTAGAATTAGAAGCCACTGAGGCAGTAGGGGTTTTGGCTGTGGTAGAATTAGAAGCCACTGAGGCAGTAGGGGTTTTAGCTGTGGTAGAATTGGAAGCCACTGAGACAGTAGGGGTTACTGGCTGTGGTAGAATTAGAAGCCACTGAGACAGTAAGGGTTACGGGTTGTGGTAGAATTAGAAGCCACTGAGACAGTAGGGGTTTTGGCTGTGGTAGAATTAGAAGCCACTGAGACAGTAGGGGTTTTGGCTGTGGTAGAATTCGAAGCCACTGAGACAGTAGGGGTTACTGGCTGTGGTAGAATTAGAAGCCACTGAGACAGTAGGGGTTACTGGTTGTGGTAGAATTAGAAGCCACTGAGACAGTAGGGGTTACTGGCTGTGGTAGAATTAGAAGCTACTGAGACAGTAGGGGTTACTGGCTGTGGTAGAATTAGAAGCCACTGAGACAGTAGGGGTTACTGGCTGTGGTAGAATTAGAAGCCACTGAGACAGTAGGGGATACTGGCTGTGGTAGAATTAGAAGCCACTGAGACAGTAGGGGTTACTGGCTGTGGTAGAATTAGAAGCCACTGAGACAGTAGTGGTTTTGGCTGTGGTAGAATTAGAAGCCACTGAGGCAGTAGGGGTTTTGGCTGTGGTAGAATTAGAAGCCACTGAGACAGTAGGGGTTACTGGCTGTGGTAGAATTAAAAGCCACTGAGACAGTAGGGGTTACTTGCTGTGGTATAATTAGAAGCCACTGAGGCAGTAGGGGTTTTTGCTGTGGGAGAATAAGAAGCCACTGAGGCAGTAGGGGTTTTGGCTGTGGTAGAATTAGAAGCCACTGAGACAGTAGGGGTTACTGGCTGTGGTAGAATTAGAAGCTACTGAGGCAGTAGGGGTTTTGGCTGTGGTAGAATTAGAAGCCACTGAGACAGTAGGGGTTACTGGCTGTGGTAGAATTAGAAGCCACTGAGACAGTAGGGGTTACTGGTTGTGGTAGAATTAGAAGCCACTGAGACAGTAGAGGTTACTGGCTGTGGTAGAATTAGAAGCTACTGAGACAGTAGGGGTTACTGGCTGTGGTAGAATTAGAAGCTACTGAGACAGTACGGGTTACTGGCTGTGGTAGAATTAGAAGCCACTGAGACAGTAGAGGTTACTGGCTCTGGTAGAATTAGAATCCACTGAGACAGTAGGGGATACTGGCTGTGGTAGAATTAGAAACCACTGAGACAGTAGGGGTTACTGGTTGTGGTAGAATTAGAAGCCACTGAGACAGTAGGGGTTACTGGCTGTGGTAGAATTAGAAGCCACTGAGGCAGTAGGGGTTTTTGCTGTGGTAGAATTAGAAGCCACTGAGGCAGTAGGGGTTTTGGCTGTGGTAGAATTAGAAGACACTGAGACAGTAGGGGTTACTGGCTGTGGTAGAATTAGAAGCTACTGAGGCAGTAGGGGTTTCGGCTGTGGTAGAATTAGAAGCCACTGAGACAGTACGGGTTACTGGCTGTGGTAGAATTAGAAGCCACTGAGACAGTAGGGGTTACTGGCTGTGGTAGAATTAGAAGCCACTGAGACAGTAGGGGTTTTGGCTGTGGTAGAATTAGAAGCCATTGAGGCAGTAGGGGTTTTGGCTGAGGTAGAATTGGAAGCCACTGAGACAGTAGGGGTTACTGGCTGTGGTAGAATTAGAAGCCACTGAGACAATAGGAGTTACTGACTGTGGTAGAATTAGAAGCCACTGGGACAGTAGAGGTTACTGGCTGTGGTAGAATTAGAAGCCACTGAGGCAGTAGAGGTTACTGGCTCTGGTAGAATTAGAAGCCACTGAGACAGTAGAGGTTACTGGCTGTGGTAGAATTAGAAGCCACTGAGACAGTAGAGGTTACTGGCTGTGGTAGAATTAGAAGCTACTGAGACAGTAGGGGATACTGGCTGTGGTAGAATTAGAAGCCACTGAGGCAGTAGGGGTTTTGGATGTGGTAGAATTAGAAGCCACTGAGACAGTAGGGGTTACTGACTGTGGTAGAATTAGAAGCCACTGAGACAGTAGGGGTTTTGGCTGTGGTAGAATTAGAAGCCACTGAGGCAGTAGGGGTTTTGGTGGAGGTAGAATTGGAAGCCACTGAGACAGTAGGGGTTACTGGCTGTGGTAGAATTAGAAGCCACTGAGGCAGTAGGGGTTTTGGCTGAGGTAGAATTGGAAGCCACTGAGACAGTAGGGGTTACTGGCTGTGGTAGAATTAGAAGCCACTGAGACAGTAGGGGTTACTGGTTGTGGTAGAATTAGAAGCCACTGAGACAGTAGGGGTTACTGGCTGTGGTAGAATTAGAAGCCACTGAGGCAGTAGGGGTTTTGGCTGTGGTAGAATTAGAAGCCACTGAGGCAGTAGGGGTTTTAGCTGTGGTAGAATTGGAAGCCACTGAGACAGTAGGGGTTACTGGCTGTGGTAGAATTAGAAGCCACTGAGACAGTAAGGGTTACGGGTTGTGGTAGAATTAGAAGCCACTGAGACAGTAGGGGTTTTGGCTGTGGTAGAATTAGAAGCCACTGAGACAGTAGGGGTTTTGGCTGTGGTAGAATTCGAAGCCACTGAGACAGTAGGGGTTACTGGCTGTGGTAGAATTAGAAGCCACTGAGACAGTAGGGGTTACTGGTTGTGGTAGAATTAGAAGCCACTGAGACAGTAGGGGTTACTGGCTGTGGTAGAATTAGAAGCTACTGAGACAGTAGGGGTTACTGGCTGTGGTAGAATTAGAAGCCACTGAGACAGTAGGGGTTACTGGCTGTGGTAGAATTAGAAGCCACTGAGACAGTAGGGGATACTGGCTGTGGTAGAATTAGAAGCCACTGAGACAGTAGGGGTTACTGGCTGTGGTAGAATTAGAAGCCACTGAGACAGTAGTGGTTTTGGCTGTGGTAGAATTAGAAGCCACTGAGGCAGTAGGGGTTTTGGCTGTGGTAGAATTAGAAGCCACTGAGACAGTAGGGGTTACTGGCTGTGGTAGAATTAAAAGCCACTGAGACAGTAGGGGTTACTTGCTGTGGTATAATTAGAAGCCACTGAGGCAGTAGGGGTTTTTGCTGTGGTAGAATAAGAAGCCACTGAGGCAGTAGGGGTTTTGGCTGTGGTAGAATTAGAAGCCACTGAGACAGTAGGGGTTACTGGCTGTGGTAGAATTAGAAGCTACTGAGGCAGTAGGGGTTTTGGCTGTGGTAGAATTAGAAGCCACTGAGACAGTAGGGGTTACTGGCTGTGGTAGAATTAGAAGCCACTGAGACAGTAGGGGTTACTGGTTGTGGTAGAATTAGAAGCCACTGAGACAGTAGAGGTTACTGGCTGTGGTAGAATTAGAAGCTACTGAGACAGTAGGGGTTACTGGCTGTGGTAGAATTAGAAGCTACTGAGACAGTACGGGTTACTGGCTGTGGTAGAATTAGAAGCCACTGAGACAGTAGAGGTTACTGGCTCTGGTAGAATTAGAATCCACTGAGACAGTAGGGGATACTGGCTGTGGTAGAATTAGAAACCACTGAGACAGTAGGGGTTACTGGTTGTGGTAGAATTAGAAGCCACTGAGACAGTAGGGGTTACTGGCTGTGGTAGAATTAGAAGCCACTGAGGCAGTAGGGGTTTTTGCTGTGGTAGAATTAGAAGCCACTGAGGCAGTAGGGGTTTTGGCTGTGGTAGAATTAGAAGACACTGAGACAGTAGGGGTTACTGGCTGTGGTAGAATTAGAAGCTACTGAGGCAGTAGGGGTTTCGGCTGTGGTAGAATTAGAAGCCACTGAGACAGTACGGGTTACTGGCTGTGGTAGAATTAGAAGCCACTGAGACAGTAGGGGTTACTGGCTGTGGTAGAATTAGAAGCCACTGAGACAGTAGGGGTTTTGGCTGTGGTAGAATTAGAAGCCATTGAGGCAGTAGGGGTTTTGGCTGAGGTAGAATTGGAAGCCACTGAGACAGTAGGGGTTACTGGCTGTGGTAGAATTAGAAGCCACTGAGACAATAGGAGTTACTGACTGTGGTAGAATTAGAAGCCACTGGGACAGTAGAGGTTACTGGCTGTGGTAGAATTAGAAGCCACTGAGGCAGTAGAGGTTACTGGCTCTGGTAGAATTAGAAGCCACTGAGACAGTAGAGGTTACTGGCTGTGGTAGAATTAGAAGCCACTGAGACAGTAGAGGTTACTGGCTGTGGTAGAATTAGAAGCTACTGAGACAGTAGGGGATACTGGCTGTGGTAGAATTAGAAGCCACTGAGGCAGTAGGGGTTTTGGATGTGGTAGAATTAGAAGCCACTGAGACAGTAGGGGTTACTGACTGTGGTAGAATTAGAAGCCACTGAGACAGTAGGGGTTTTGGCTGTGGTAGAATTAGAAGCCACTGAGGCAGTAGGGGTTTTGGTGGAGGTAGAATTGGAAGCCACTGAGACAGTAGGGGTTACTGGCTGTGGTAGAATTAGAAGCCACTGAGACAGTAGGGGTTACTGGTTGTGGTAGAATTAGAAGCCACTGAGACAGTAGGGGTTACTGGCTGTGGTAGAATTAGAAGCTACTGAGACAGTAGGGGTTACTGGCTGTGGTAGAATTAGAAGCCACTAAGACAGTAGGGGTTACTGGCTGTGGTAGAATTAGAAGCCACTGAGACAGTAGGGGTTACTGGCTGTGGTAGAATTAGAAGCCACTGAGGCAGTAGGGGTTTTGGCTGTGGTAGAATTAGAAGCCACTGAGTCAGTAGGGGTTTTGGCTGAGGTAGAATTAGAAGCCACTGAGACAGTAGGGGTTACTGGCTGTGGTAGAATTAGAAGCTACTGAGGCAGTAGGGGTTTTGGCTGTGGTAGAATTAGAAGCCACTGAGACAATAGGGGTTACTGGCTGTGGTAGAATTAGAAGCTACTGAAGCAGTAGGGGTTTTGGCTGTGGTAGAATTAGAAGCCACTGAGACAGTAGGGGTTACTGGCTGTGGTAGAATTAGAAGCCTCTGAGACAGTAGGGGTTACTGGCTGTGGTAGAATTAGAAGCCACTGAGGCAGTAGGGGTTTTGGCTGTGGTAGAATTAGAAGACACTGAGACAGTAGGGGTTACTGGCTGTGGTAGAATTAGAAGCTACTGAGGCAGTAGGGGTTTCGGCTGTGGTAGAATTAGAAGCCACTGAGACAGTACGGGTTACTGGCTGTGGTAGAATTAGAAGCCACTGAGACAGTAGGGGTTACTGGCTGTGGTAGAATTAGAAGCCACTGAGACAGTAGGGGTTTTGGCTGTGGTAGAATTAGAAGCCATTGAGGCAGTAGGGGTTTTGGCTGAGGTAGAATTGGAAGCCACTGAGACAGTAGGGGTTACTGGCTGTGGTAGAATTAGAAGCCACTGAGACAATAGGAGTTACTGACTGTGGTAGAATTAGAAGCCACTGGGACAGTAGAGGTTACTGGCTGTGGTAGAATTAGAAGCCACTGAGGCAGTAGAGGTTACTGGCTCTGGTAGAATTAGAAGCCACTGAGACAGTAGAGGTTACTGGCTGTGGTAGAATTAGAAGCCACTGAGACAGTAGAGGTTACTGGCTGTGGTAGAATTAGAAGCTACTGAGACAGTAGGGGATACTGGCTGTGGTAGAATTAGAAGCCACTGAGGCAGTAGGGGTTTTGGATGTGGTAGAATTAGAAGCCACTGAGACAGTAGGGGTTACTGACTGTGGTAGAATTAGAAGCCACTGAGACAGTAGGGGTTTTGGCTGTGGTAGAATTAGAAGCCACTGAGGCAGTAGGGGTTTTGGTGGAGGTAGAATTGGAAGCCACTGAGACAGTAGGGGTTACTGGCTGTGGTAGAATTAGAAGCCACTGAGACAGTAGGGGTTACTGGTTGTGGTAGAATTAGAAGCCACTGAGACAGTAGGGGTTACTGGCTGTGGTAGAATTAGAAGCTACTGAGACAGTAGGGGTTACTGGCTGTGGTAGAATTAGAAGCCACTGAGACAGTAGGGGTTACTGGCTGTGGTAGAATTAGAAGCCACTGAGACAGTAGGGGTTACTGGCTGTGGTAGAATTAGAAGCCACTGAGGCAGTAGGGGTTTTGGCTGTGGTAGAATTAGAAGCCACTGAGTCAGTAGGGGTTTTGGCTGAGGTAGAATTAGAAGCCACTGAGACAGTAGGGGTTACTGGCTGTGGTAGAATTAGAAGCTACTGAGGCAGTAGGGGTTTTGGCTGTGGTAGAATTAGAAGCCACTGAGACAATAGGGGTTACTGGCTGTGGTAGAATTAGAAGCTACTGAAGCAGTAGGGGTTTTGGCTGTGGTAGAATTAGAAGCCACTGAGACAGTAGGGGTTACTGGCTGTGGTAGAATTAGAAGCCTCTGAGACAGTAGGGGTTACTGGCTGTGGTAGAATTAGAAGCCACTGAGGCAGTAGGGGTTTTGGCTGTGGTAGAATTAGAAACATAAACATTGTTAAGGAGCGAGAACAAAAGAATAAACAGAAGAGCAGTAGATAGCGATTGGTATTGCATTTAAATTTTTGCAGACTACAATTGGCTGGAAAGCATGGATCCGGAAGTTCCCCAACGACAAATGCGATAGAAGAAACTGTTAGCATAGAACTTACGGTTACATCTAGACAACTCAATTGTAAATTGATGAGACCTCAACGCTAGACTAGTACAACGATTACATTCAGAGTCTAGCCACCATAGCTAAGAATCGCTCCGAAAAATTGCCATGAAAATATTTATAGAAATGTCCCAGGTGAAGGAGGGGAAAAAGGGAATAGAGATGGAAGCCGACATGCCAGAACAGGGCCAATAATATTTATGCTTCTTTGGATTTTATCAAGGAGCTCTAGATAAATAGCAGCAATTTTCTAAGCATGGACGAATTGTAGACTTATAGATATGTAAGATAGATTCTGGAGGGAAAAATTGTCTCGCACGACACAGTGAACCATCTTTTTTAGCAATTGACCTAGCAATGGATTCAATATAGTCTTTTCGCGTAGAGTCTCAGAAATAAATAAATAAATAAAAATAAGGAATTTTATACAAGACAAATCGCGCTGTATTAAATGAAGCTGTCGAAAATACAACTGTCGAAAACCCGTCAAAAGAAAATTCTATTTGCTCCCTAGGTATTTTTTGCATGAGATCATCTTTCAGTTTGGTTAATCATTCACTGTTGATATCGACATTCTATCAGTCTAGTCTGCGCCTCAAAGACAACCGAGACAACGCCCAGAATTCTTCATTCGTGAAATATATTTGTCTTCTGCCTTCCTAACATTCTTACATTTTTCTTCCTTTGTTTTCATTCACGTCTTTATCTTTTCTTCCCCGTTCTTCCCAATGTTCTTCACAAATAAATCCTTTCGTGATTTCACATATTTTTCCAGACGGTTATTTTCATCTTTGTTGCGAAGGAAATCAGTGTCGATATATATTTTCGGCTTTGTTCAGACAAATGTTACACGTTGTAACAGGAATCTGTTTATGTCGTGGTGCAATGGTTATTATTCTTACCATATAGACGATTACTACTGAAGAAGTTTCGATGATCCTTGGAAAACCCTCCTCGTGGCCTTATGTCACACTAAAAATTCTTAGTAAATACTTTGTATGAAATGACATATTAAATTGTTTATTTAAATTTTATTTTGTGTTTAAGATTGACGCCCAAAGGCTTTCTAAATAATACAAGGCTTACGGCCATATAGCGTTGAAACACCAGTTCCCTTACAATCACCAAAATTAGGCAACGCTGTGACGTGTCATTACCTAGATGGGTAACCGCTTGGGAATATCCAGTGGTGTATGTACTGGATAATGGCTCGGAATTGTTAATTGGAGTGTCAGTTAGATTCGTTATATTTATTTACGCGCAAATACCTTGGTAAAAGGTATGAACCCACCTTGTCTCCCCCAGCTATGGGTTAATTAGAAAGACTTGTATCACTAAATCGCTATTATCTCAACAAAGAAATTATTACAATTTTAAAATATTTTCTGGCTTTAAATAACGTGCAAAGGGTTGATAAACAGTAAAAAAAAGATATATAATACAAAGATCATTCAAAAAGTTAAAAAATAAAAGCAAACATTTCTAAGTATAAACTTTATTTCTTCGCGTAACCTCCATCAGCATCAAGGCACTTCTGTAAGCGATGATGCCAGCCATTTATACAATCGCAGGAGAACTGAAGTCCCTGACAGTTCAATTACTTCAAAGCTGCCATTTTATAGTCATTAATGGTCTCAAACAAGATTAAGGATAAGAAATAAGAAATAACCTCCGAAGATCCTAAATCAGGGCTGTGAGATATTTAAAGAATTCCTATCGAAATTCACGTAATATTCTCTCTGTTTGATGAGAGAAATGAGTCGAGGTATTTTTGTAGTATAAAAATATAAACGGATGAATCTTTTCATGGTACAGTTTTGCGACTTAATTCTCTGAAAGCACTTTCATAATAATATGCTGATGTTTCGTTTTCCCATCAAAAAAAGTCAGCTAGTAAAATGCCCATATCTCAGGAAATTATCGCCATAACCCTTCCTGACGGGCTTGTTTTTGCCTTAACTAGACCCTTTCCATTGTTTTGACCGAGCCTTATCTTCAGGGTCTTATTGGTAAGTTAAAATTAACCTTAGAAACCCTTAATGATTTTGATCCAATTTATTTAAAATTTCCATGAAAAGATTTGTTTTTACTGTTGCTAATCTGGGCACAACAGTTTTGGTATCCAACGAGCAGAAAATTTGCTTAGCTTTAATTTTGAAGATAAAATTGTGTGAGTTGTGCCATCAGAGATTCCTCGGGTGTTAGCAAAATTATTTCTGAAGTTAATCGTCGGTCGGCTACGAATTTCGAACAGCACCGATTTTCTCATGTCAGGGCTCTATCGAGGCGTTCGTCATTTTCAACTCTGTTTCGTACATCTTTGAAGTGCGGTGTTCATTTACAAATTGCTGATTTTTTATTTCAGAAATTATCATTATAAACTTTTTTCAAATCACCAAGAATGTCGACAAGTCCTTTAGCCAAGATATACCATACATTTTAATGTTAATAATTGTTTCCCTTTAGACAGGATTCATGCCACACTTAGAAGGTTGCTTTTAAACTTAGCATAAACATGAATCTATGACTTCCAGTTCATCTAGGTTCAGTCAGTCAGTTATGTGCCATGCGTGATACACGCTCAGGCGATCATGTATCTTTCGATACATGACTGACGAGGCAGATTTTTTCCCGCATTAGTTTGCCATTTCTTTCTGTGGTAGACCAGTTGCCATCCAAGGCTATAAAACCCGTTCTGTCCTGCTATTTACCCATAACTGGGGGGGGGGAGAGGATTCATACTTTTCCCAAGGGTATTAGCACGTAAGTAAATGCAGTAGATTCGACTGGAATTCGAACCCGGCTCTCCGATTCCTCAATCCGCGCCACTATCCATTACTACACCGCACCATGCATGATACACGCTTAGGGGATCATGTATCTTTCGATACATGACTGACGCGGCAAATTTTTTCCCGTAGTATGTTGCTATTTTGTTTCTGCAGTAGACCAGTTGCCATCCAAGGCTATAGAACCCGGTCTGTCCTGCTATTTACCCATAGCTGGAGGGAGAATAAGAGGATTCACATCTTTCCCAAGGGTATTAGCACGTAAGTGAATGCAATGGATTCGAATGGAATTCGAACTCGGCTCTCCGATTCCTCAGTCCGAGCCGCTATCCATTACTCCATCGTCGTAAAAAAGCGAATTGCGTAGAGTTTTCATCTAACACGTCTTTTCCACAAACTTCTTGAATGCCTCCTGTAAATTTTTCAGGATTGGATTAAGCTCTTGCGAGGCTTGTAGAATCCGTTATAAAGGAGACCCAAATTTAAAAAAATACACATAAATATTAAATCTCAAAAATAATTTACTAGCATAGTGCCAGATTTTATAAAACAGGTAAATATTTAAATTCTATCAAATGCAGAAAATATGAGGCCAATAATTCTAACAAGATATTTGCTTAGATTTAAAGTAGACAGATTGAAAGTATTTAATGTCGGACCTGTAGAGCATTTGCTACTTTTGCAATTAAGTTAATCCACCATTGTTATTTTGTATACTTTTGCCTGTAATATCTGTAAATGTTAATGTCATTGAATTAGAGTTATCTCCCTTGTAGTGACAATCGATTTATATATTTAAAAACTAAAAACTGTGACTAACTTATGACTGTAAGGACTATATTTAACTGCGTAGAATAAACCAATCATGAACAGCCCGTGGGCCACATGCAGTCTGTTTGTTCTTTTTCAACAGCTTTTCATAAGGAAAATAACGTTTATTAAAATGTTGTTTTGTTTCATTCTCACTTGTTCACTCACAAACTCTCTCATACATAACCACATAAATAGACAATGATTAAGCACAATGTTTCTTGAATTCTGTAAAGTTTTGGGGGGCAGTAACGTTGCCAGCATTTTAAACCATTGGCGATTTTCACTAAGGAAGATCATACGGATAAACATCTTTTGCTTTTGAAACAGGAAACGTTCATAAGAATTTTCTCTCTAAAGAAGGAGGGTTTTTATTTTCAAATGAATAAATTATAAATAAATCCCATTGAGCGACATGTGATAATGACACTGTCATAAGTGATAATATTAAATCAACACTTCAATTGTTTAATTATAAAAAATCTTTTCTAAAAAATAAAACTTTCCTACTATTTCTAAGGTATATGCTTACGCATATGGTCTTCTGTAGTGAAAGTAGCTGAGGTAACTACTAAGAAAAATTACTTTGAATCTTTTTATTATTGTGGCCCGCCTCGTGATGAGCCATAGATCATGCGTCCCACTGCTTGAAAAAGGTTGCCCATGTCTGGAATAAACTATTAAAAATTACAGAGAGAACACGTCTTTCAAGAGCTCCGTCTTGTAACTTATTTTTATTAACATATACAATGGCAGACAACAAATTGACTCGGCAAATGAAAAGACACCCCGTAATTGCAGCCCGATCATTCGTTATCAAAGTTCGAAAGGAGCGCGAAACTGCTGACGGGAATCGAATAGCAGCAGGTAAACACATACTAAAGGATCTCATACTATTAGAAGACATAACTTTGTACGAAAGGTTCAGAAAATAACAGCAGCAAAAAGCATGATAAAGGGGCTAATGCTATCAGAAAGCGTTATTTTATACGAAATGCCCAGAAAATAATCGATAAGAGACATTGCAAATGACATGAAGGTTTCAGAGTGAACCATCAGAAGCTTCTTTTTTGTTTTAATGAGGACGTCTGATCCATGTCGCATGTGATGCGGAGTGGTCAATCTCATGTTAGAAGAGATAAAAGAGAATCGTTTGATCTGTGCGAAACGCTTGCTAAACAAACGAACACTCAGAGGATAGAATGCTTTGCTTATGTTTTTTTCCGGTGAGAAAAACACTTTTATCAGGATCCAAATTTAAACCGAAGGACCGACTGGTGGTTATGCAGAGACCCGACTGAGGATGCAAGGATTATGCATACTTAGGTCTCAGCAACTGTGATAGTTCTGGTAGTAGTCAGCATCGAGAGAGATACCGTGTCTCCTCTCCCCACTTCTTTCCTCGGGGCTTAGGAGGTATTGAGGAGAGTTGTGAAGCCCTGGATAGACAGCGTACGCAACAGAAGCTCGTGCGTCTTCCAAAAAAACTCCGCAGTCCGCACCGTTTCATATGGCTAAGACAATCCAAGAATAGACGCGTGAAAATTTCCACGATTATATTCCCTCAAATATAGCTCCCTAGTTCAGCAAACCCGAATCCACTGACAACTATGTGTATGGTGTAGTCGGGAGAAAGGTTAGTTTATGACCCCATAACACCATAAAGTCTCTCAAATCCGTTATGTCCAAATTTGATAAAGATCATCTGATTCGTGTATATCAAAACTTCCGACTCCGTCTCGAAACAGCCATGGACGTTAAAGGTGCATTCATTGAATAAAAGGATTATCAAGATTAATTGCCCGAATTATTCAGATAAAAGCTTTTCTTTCATAAGCTATGTGTTCTCAAAAAACTGACGCACCTTGTGGCTTAAGTTAGCGTTTTAAAAATCTTATTTATATTTTATGAAGGAAGTCTTAAAAATCTCAACTTGTCAACATGTTTTTATTAAAATGTGAAGAAAATATAAAAGTAATTTAGATAAATTACTTGACATATTTTTCATGTATTAGGATTTTTAATGCCATTTTTAATGCCATTTTTAATGCCATTTTTAATGCCATTTTTAATGCCATTTTTAATGCCATTTCTCTCTAAGACGTTGGCGATCATGACTCTCCATGAATTCGTTTTTTTTTTAAAATTATCTGCGAATAACCATGCCTTCTTAAGAAAGAGGTAGGAGTGGGTTCCCGTTGCATTTCCACAGTTTAGAATTCAGAGATTTCCTTTTCTGCTAGAGAGCAAAATGTAGGCTGCTAATTAACCCTTATCGTGGGGGGGGGGTGAAGAAGAACCGGGTTAATATTTTTCTTAAATAGCATTTGTGCGAGAGTGAACTGTAGCAATGAAAGTCACTTTTCTCGTCGAAGTGTATTCTGTACCGAAATTCAAAATCTGAGCCGTGCCTCACGCTGTCGGATAAAGAAATCGGCAAGGTATACGAATTTCTTTCTCTGACCAATGGTGGGTGTCTCAGGTGTGCCTACATAGACCCCCACTAGATTTGGGTGCTTGGGGTGAACGTTTCCGAATTCTTGTTGGCAACCATTAGCTTTGATCGGCGGTGACCTTGCTAGAATTCTTCCAATTACATGAACGCAACAGACTAAGTCACAATTTGAACTCGGCTCTCTGATTCCACTTTACGATTCTATAGCCTTTACACCACCTACACATCCATTATTCAGGCTTTTTTTTTCCAGAAGTAAAACGGTACACTTTTTTTGTTGAGATAAAAAGTGTTTCCATTATTTCCGGTATCATCCCGAATATTCATCTTTGTTACTGACACAGTGTTTCAGCTGAAATATAACCGTAATTCCTTGAAAATAAATAATACGTACCCGTAAATAATACGCACCCCAACAAATGATCCAAAATTGAAAAAAAATATATCTATCCGTATGTACAATACGCATCTATAAATTTTGTAAAAAAATAATAATAATTACGAAGTCATTTTGTCGACCTTGACATTAAGAATAAAACCGAAAGTAAGCAGCTAAAATAATGTCGAAAATTACCAGCGGTTTTCCCGATAAATATAACATTTTGTTTTTACCGCCAAAATGTCGTCAAAACGTGCGAGAGGTGTTCAAGAAATGTTGCCTCCATGGATGGCTCTGAAGATGACATCATTTGGCAAGAGAATGAAGAGACCGAAGATAATTTTGAACAGGGCGAAGATAATATTGTGAATGGTAAATTGTTTAATGACAATTTAGATCTTGATTCTATAAGAGAAAGTCGTGATAATGATGCTAAAAATTAAAATTTCAATAAATTATTAATTTGATATCTTCTTTTCTTGAGGCCTGAAGTAAACTTATGAATTGTGATGTGATTTGCACCACTATTTTAGTCAATTAGGCTTATTCTATTTAATAAACTATTAGTTTGGATAGAAAGTTCTAACCCACTTAGGAGGCAGAAAGAAAACAACACAATTTTACGGAACAGCATCAACATTTATTCTTGAAAATAAAGTCCATCATTCTCGACGATCTTCTGATAGCGATCAGCCAGCATCCGAATCTGTCACAGTCCGATCTGATCACGGAGGAAGAGTGCCAT
The DNA here is from genome assembly GCA_964036315.1 of Acanthosepion esculentum. Classification (NCBI taxonomy): domain Eukaryota; kingdom Metazoa; phylum Mollusca; class Cephalopoda; order Sepiida; family Sepiidae; genus Acanthosepion; species Acanthosepion esculentum. Next base: position 92,359,221 of record OZ038507.1, on the reverse strand, counting down.
TGAGCGGAATAGGTCATAGTCACATAGTATCGGGACTAAATGGTGGCTGTGAAAAAATCTAAACACCGTCCATCTGTTTGAACTTGCTCCTCAAGAAATTGGTCTTTTTATAGATTTTTTAGTTTTTCGTCAAATAAAAACAATGCGATTACTGATAAACATAAATTTATTGACAAAATTGTTGCAATTATTATTGTTGGATTTAAAAATGAAAATTGGGATAATATCTTTCTTATTTTAGAACAACAAGTATGTATTTATAGTATTTACATCAGTCGGACTATTGTCCTCATCTTTGTTTCGGCCGTTGTACGCTCCGGCCTTCTTCTGGTGGTTGGAATTTCGAACTGAACCCTTTATTTCGATCACTGGGGTAGACTGTTCTAGTTCCACGTGCCATGTTTGATGGATGTCAGTTATCAGTTAATTTCCCACGGAAAGTTCTCCAATGCCTTAACCGGGTATTGAACTCACACTCTTTGGGTCCGTCACCGGATCTAACCAACGCCTTTATCCACTGTGCCATGTCCCTCTGAAGTATGTATTTATTATTATAAATGAATAACGAAAACATATTTTTGATTAAACCTATTTATAATACGCACCCCTACTATCACTTGTAATTTACAGTGAAAAAAAATGTGTATTATTTTCGAGAAATTACGGTACTTAGCCTTTTTTAGATGTAAATCATAATTTGAATTTGCTTCATATGACATGAGAAATGCAATCCTCGGCAACCTCAGTCCCTTTATGCGACAGATTCCCCCCCTCTTGACTACAGATTAAACGTTGCAAGACTCTCTGTACTCTATCACTATTTTCATGACGGATGTCCGGGCGAACTATATTCCTTGATTCCATCATTACAAACCTTCACAGCCAGGAAACGTCATGCAGCGTACAATTCAATGACTTGTTCTCGCTCCCTAACTCATATTCCATTCGTAAGGAGGAAGTTCTACTCAGAAAACTTCTTCCCCAGAACTGTTGCAATATAGAACGGACGCCTGAGAGGATGCTTCACTGATCAGTCGAGGATCAGCCGTTATCTATCCTACATATCCTTATAACATGCAACCCTTGCTCTCTCCCTATAAGGATTACATGATCTTCATTCAGTAATAATCTACCTTGAGTGGCACAAGTTTTGTATTGGATGAACAATAGTTAAAAAACAAAACAAAAAATCGGAACCCTAACCCTAAACTTAACCCTGACCCAAAACCACATATAGTAGGCCGTCTCCACAGACTACACCTACCTCACTGTTTAGAATGTTGACTGTGGAGAAGTTATGGTCCCCAAAATGAAAGGAAACGGAGAAAATCTTTGCTACCAACCCATCCCCGCAGTCTTGTGCCATCTTCCGTTCAAATGTCAGTATGGATGACTATTCTTTCCAGGTGGAAAAAACTTTCAACAGCTTCATTATATTAGTCACTTTTATAGTTTCCGCCTGGCATCGGGATATAAACGACCATGGCTCCCTTTTTGGTTTGAAGTCATGTTTTGTCTCCCTTACCATAATTCCCAGTGTTCGTATTGCCATCTAAACTCGTTACGTAGGATACTCACCGTTGCCTTCTTTTCTTCAAAATGTGACAGAGAGAGAGAGAGAGAGAGAGAGAGAGAGAGAGAGAGAGAGAGAGAGAGAGAGAGAGAGTCTGGGAAACACACACACACACACACTACACGTATATTTTTTTATTGAGATTGGAGTAGATTTGAATAGCGAAATTAAATCAGAGCATTTTGTTTACTGATGGGGAAATCTGATCTAGGGCAGAAGTTGTACCCATTGAATTTGGGTCATCAGAAGACAATGAAATGGTCGAAATAATTTTTATCAATTAAAAATTGAAATAGAGCTGAGTGAGCTAGAAGGAACTTTGGAATTCACATGATTTTGGTTGAAGCAGCCAGAACCCCGTGATAATCGCGTGCGAAGTTGTAGGGCCGAAGGTCAGTTATTATCAGCCGGGTTTATCTATATAAATGCGTAGTTATGCTGAAAATTCTTGAAGAGAGAAGAGAGAATTGGTCCGGGCAAGCGTTGGGAGAAGGAACGCCACTATAACTTTAAGCCCCGCACAGAAATCCTTATCCCTCCATCGCAAGAGTCATATATCATTCTGAGACGATTTAACAATAAGTTAATCACACACACACACACACACACACACACACACACTCTCTCTCTCTCTCTCTCTCTCTCTCTCTCTCTCTCTCTCTAGAATCCAGTGTATGAGTTTTCACGTTAAATACTTTTCTTTTCTGTAACCCGTTTCTTTTCTCTACTATTCTTTTCTGCTATATAAAAGACATTAACAATTCAACCATTGAATAGCTGTTTGCCGGCTTTCTGCAGATATTAATTTTTTTTTTTTTCCTGCATTCTAAATTTCTTACCACAGACTCTCCAGCCGTGTCTACATCTTCAGTCGACCGTGAATGGACGGACACCACTTCTGCTTTCTGGATCAAACAAATCACAACGTGGGCAGGAAGCAGGATTAAACCAGTGGGCCGGTCGAATGATCTACGGATGCTCAGGAGACCTATGGCCACTCCCTTAAGTTCGGTTAGGACCGAGTAGACACCTCAACCCAGAGAGTAAGACGCCGGAGGTTGAGGGGCTGGGGCGAAAGTGTTAGAAATATGCCCTGTGAGTGTTAAATTTCCCGAACCCTCATTCCTCATTATGTGTCCCCAAAATTTCAACTGTCTCTCAAAGATCATATATAAATGTTACGCATATTGGGTAAAGGGTGTTGAAAGTGGATAATTCACAATAACACGGAATAGTGAAAGTAAAGCAAATCGAACTACCACTAGTAATGGATAGCGGCTCGGATTGAAGAATCGGAGGGCCGAGTTCGAATTCCAATCGAATCCATTGCATTCACTTACGTGTTAATACCCCTGGGAAAGATATGAATCCTCTTCTTCTCCCGGCTAGAATCCAATGGAAAAATCAGTAATGATCGCCTAACATATCTGTCTGGTTTTCATCTAAAGACGTTTAGACTGTTTTTATAATGGGCTTGGCAATTATGTCTGTTCAGTGAATATATATGATTTAATTAGAAGTCCAAAAATAATCAGCTGAAAATTCTCTCTATGTTTATATGCCACCGGTCTCCACAGCTTGCTTTCAGCAAAATGTCTCCCTATATGACACTGCCTTCTCTTGTGAGTGTTACATTCTCCAAGCTTTCCTCCATCATCATGATGCCCCATCAAATTCCACTTGCAATTGGTATTTGTAATTTTGGTAATTTTCCACCGATTTCTGTCTTTTATTATTGATTCCCCTCAGAATTACACAAGCTGGTCCTTTCCTATTCCTCTTGACCTCGATATGTCCTGTGATTGTCAAATTCTCCAAGTCCTTCTTCTTCATTATCTGTCCATGGTATTCTCAACATCCTTCTGTATTCTCCAGTTTTCTTTGTTTCGTTATTTTTTATTTCTTATTTTGGAAATAGTATTTTCATTGGAAGTTCTTCAATCTTCACTTTGTTCTGTTCATGACATTCTCAAAATTTGTCTATAAACTATACCCCACTTTCGCTTCAAGACTTTTTTTTACTTGTAACAAAATTGTACACTGGTAGACCTTAGAAATATAAAGTCAAAATACTGTGTATCTGTACTTGTTAGTGTATGAATGTATATACGTGTGGCATGTACTAGTATGTGACTTTTGTGTGTGTGTGTGTGTGTGTGTGTGTGGAAGAGAAAGAGAGAGAGAGGGTAACTTAATACCTATTTGCCCGTTGACAGTCAATTAATGGTGGGCCTTTCTCGTCAGAAAATTTGCCCCCAACGGCGAAAAAAGAAAATATAAATAAATCAATAAACTAAAAATAGCAAATGTCAGGTTATTTTATTCACTAGTTTTCATTTAGTTTTGTCAGGGTCTTTGTCTACAACTACCTGATTGAGACTCGGGGACCCTACGAAGAGCGATTGAAATAGTAATTAAAACTGTCGCTTTCAGAGGTCAGCTTCAGTTAGCAACGATACAATTTCGGTGGTAGTCGAGTCTGAGGTCAGTCTGTAATGTTAAGATTTCTATTTGACGAGTCCACACATGACATCGCGTCCACTGTTCCCAGCAAATCGTTGAATGATAAAGAAACAAGAGAATCTCGTGCTGAAAAGTTCTCAGATCGACTCACTTCCCACAGTCAGTGTTTCAAAGACAAAAAAATAAAAAATAAGAAAACTGATTTTGACAAGTAGGCAGGACTTTTCAGCGTCTTCGTTGCCTTTTTGCAATGTGATGGCAACTAGGATTTCTATTATTTTGGCTTAACAAACGGGGTCGGAAAATAGTTATCACAGTGTAACCCAGATATAAGAGAGCTGTCGGGACCGAAGAACAGGTCTCTTATATCAGGGTTTATCTTATATCCGGGTTTGGTCTATTATATATACCTTAACACAGGCTCTAATTTGGGACCAGAGAAAATCTCTCTTATATCCGGGTTTCTCATATATCAGGGTCTCATATCCGAGTTACACTGTACATTAACACAGGCTCTAATTTGGGACCAGAGACCCGGATATAAGAGAAACCCCGGATATAAGAGAGATTTTCTCTGGTCCCAAATTAGAGCCCGTGTTAATAAAACAAAATAGACCAAACCCGGATATAAGAGACCTCTCCTCCGGTCCCGACAACTCTCTTATATCCGGGTTACACTATTATTATTTGTATATGTTATGTTTCCTGCTTTGTATCCTGTAACTAATCAACCAACGGAAAATTTCACGATGAACAAGATCACCATTAAGCGGCATTTTTTGACGCGTTCATTACCAGTCCAGCCGATTTTCATTACAAGACAAGCAACTTTTGTACAAAAATTTATAACCTTTTGTAGATGTATATATTTTTATACTTGAAAAAAATATTTAAATATAACTTGAAGAAGACAGACATTCTGTTGAAATATTATTTGTTATTAAATTATAAAAGTAATTGAAGAACATTAATAGTATTTTATTTTTTTTATTTTTGCACCTTCGAAAGGTAAATAAAAGTTAATAAAAATTGCGGAAAATATGTTCATTTAAAAGAATTACTAAGTAGCTACCCCCCCCCAAAAATGCGTTCACTTAGATTTCTGAAAATTATGTCATTTATGGTCATCCATAGTAGCTGTCATCGCTTCTTCATTCAACAGTCCATCAAATGTTGGATCAGATGAACAGGACCAATCGTTAATAATTGGCTGTATAATACTTTTTTATGCTATAAGTAAGTAATATTTCTTTCAAATCAGATTAATTTAACTTTAAATTTCGTAATTTTACTAAAATAACGTGTCAAAAAGTTTTTGAAATATTTTTAAAATCGATGAATTTTTGTTTGTTTACAAATTTCTTAAAATTAAGAAAATGGCCGCTTTTAAGAAAAATTTTAAGAAATCGAAATTAAATTTGACATTCCAATAAATATAATTTCTATCTGAAATACACCAGAATTTTTTACTTAATGGAAATAATAAATTTAATCATTAAGCTTTTAATTAAATCTAAAATGAAATCTTCAAGAATGTTTTTTCATTTAAAAAAAAAAAATTCATTTTAAACTTAGGTATCGAAAATTTATACCGAAAAAGTGGAGGTACCGATGTTTAACATTGTCAA